>OY979705.1:49473910-49550793 GCA_963855925.1 Inga laurina | reverse complement strand
CCGCCGGCCGGCCACCATCAGTGGCGGCCCGCAGCCGCCCGGCCGACCGGACTCGGCGGCAGGCGGGCGCAGCCGGCAAGCCCCGGCCAGGGAATATTACGTCCTGACGGAATATTCCCCCAAGCTTTGGGAAAAAATTCCCAAAGCTTGGTGGAGGTGGGGGATCGAACCCCCCACTTGGGGTCGGCAAGGTGCATGACCACTAGGCTAAGCTTGCACTTTAATATATATAGTGCAGAAAAAATATATATAGTAAACTTTGATTTTTAACTAAATCAACTAACAAGTTCAGATAAGGAATTGGCAGATTGATGAAAGAAATTAACAACTTCATATAATAATTTCACAATTTTCGTTTTTTAAGCAAAAAATCCACCTACTCTCTCAGACCATTCACTAGTTTAGATAAGGAATTCCCAAGTTTATATGACGAATTAACAAATTGAGATAAGGATTTCGCAACTTTTATTTAGTAAAAAAATTTTAAATTAAATTTTATTAATAAGCTCCTTTTTGTTAGTACAAAAATTCGTATAAACGGACAAACTCTCGGATTCTAAATCACTAGCGGGTACACCCGCTAGTGATGATCACCAAAGGGTAACCCTTTGGTGATATGCTTCATCACTAGCGGGTTACCCGCTAGTGATTTCGTATCCTAAGAGTTTGTCCGTTTCTACGAATTTTTGTATAAATTTTTTTACTAACAAAAAGGAGCTTATTAATAAAATTTAATTTAAAATTTTTTTACTAAATAAAAGTTGTGAAATCCTTATCTCAATTTGTTAATTTGTCATATGAACTTGGGAATTCCTTATCTGAACTAGTGAATGGTGTGAGAGAGTAGGTGGATTTTTTGCTTAAAAAACGAAAATTTTGAAATTATTATATGAAATTGTTAATTTCTTTTATCAATATGCCAATTCCTTATCTAAATTTGCTAGTCGGTTTAGTTAAAAATAAAAGTTTACTATATATATTTTTTCTGCACTATATATTTTAAAGGGCAAGCTTAGCCTAGTGGTCATGCACTTTGTCATGCACAGAATGCATGACCACCAAGTGGGGGGTTCGATCCCCCACCCCCACCACACTTTGGGAATTTTTTCCCAAAGTCTGGGGGAATAATCCGTCCTGACGGAATATTCCCTAGCCGGGGGGCCCTGCCGGCGACGCCCGCCTGCGCCGAGGCCGGGGGGCCTGCCGGCGGAGGTTTTTTTATTATTTTAATAAAAATATAGGCAAGGGTAAAATGGTAATTTGCCCTTGAAATTGTAAATCCCTGATAAGTGCTAGCACCTCTGAGGGATTTAGGAATTTTGTAACACCTTTCTGTCTTTTACCATATTCAAAGTTCTTTATGAGGGATTTTCCCTAATATATATATATATACACACACATTAATATATATATATATATGTATGTATAATAAAAATGAAGGCATGATGACTTTAACAAAACCAGTAATGAAAATAACAAAATATGTAATGATATTGACTAAACGAGTAATGTAATTTGCTAAATGAATAATGAGATTGATTAAACGAGTAATACACACACACATTAATATATATATCTATAAATAAAGAATAATAGTTTTAACAAAATCAGTAATAGATATGACAAAATATATATATTACTAGTAATGATTTAGTCAACCCCATTACACATTTTATTATTTCCATTACTAATTTTGTTAAACTCATTATGCCTTTATTTATATTACACACACAAATATTATTCATTTAATCAATCTCATTACACATTTTGTTATTTTTATTACTTATTTTATTAAAGTTATTATGCTTTTATTTATATTATATATGAATAATAATAATACATACATATATATATATATATATATATAAAAGGGGCTTTGGTGGCCCAATGGCCACCATCCCTATTTGACAATTGGGTGGGATCAACCCATCCCACCCCTTACCCTCTTTAAGCATTTTCTTTTTTAAAAATACAACCCCCCAAAAAAGCCTCCAGTGCCGGAGCTTCGGTGCCCAGCAGTCGGAGGTCAAGCAGCTAGTTGCTGCAAGCCAGCCAGCGATCGGAGCTCCAGCGGGGCACCTTTCTTTTTCTTTTAAAAAAAAATTTCAGGACAAAATGGTAAAATCACTAAGACTTTAAAATTTTAATATGATACCTACCACTTTTATATCATTCTTAAATATTAACAGATTTTCATGAGTTTTATAAATTTATATGGTATTCAAACAGCATTTTCCCCTAAATTTTTTTTCTTAGGACCTCGTAACAATTTCCTCAGCAAAATATCCTTCCTGATTCAACGTCGTTTAGTGCCTCAGTCTCTGCCGAGTGCCGATCCCTCACAGACCCTCGGCTTCTCCACTTTAGCTTAAACTTCTCTCGAGTCTCGACTCTCTTCAAACCCTCGCCGCTGCATTACCCTCACCCCCAAATCCCAACCGAATTCCTTACGGTTTCCATCTTATGCTCTGCTCCGCTGCTCCTTATGGTCGCTGTGCACTTCCGCTAATCTCACATATCAGTCTCATCTCATCTCAACGAATCCTTCTAGTGGTCAAGAGTCTCGAATCTTATCTCAGCGTAGTCCGTCAGGTGGATGTAATTCGTGACTCGTGAGTCCTATCTCGACTTTATCCCTCAGGTTGTGCGCAAGTCTCAAGCCTCTCAACTTCCTCTTTTCTGTCAAGATTATTCTGGTTTTTTCTCCTTTATGTGAAGAAATTTGTTACTGATTGTTTCAGTTTGTGGTTTGATTTGAGTTTCAAATTTGATTTGTACTGATAAAGAAAAGGAATTTGGCTTCCCTGTATTTTTTTTTCCTGGCAAGATTATCTTCGGTCATTTCTTTATCCTGGCAAGATTGTTGATTATTTCGGTTTGTGTGCTTGATTTGAGTTTCAAATTTGAGTTTTACTGAGAAAGCGGAAGGAATTTGGCCCTTCTACTCTGCTTCGCTGTTTTCTCGTTTTTAAGTTCAAAAACCGTTTCAACCGAACCCAACTGAAATAATTCGGTTCAGTTCGCTGCAAAAATATGTAGTATGTTAATGTTATAGAACTCTTTTTGTCTTGCTTTTTTCTCGTGAGTATTACTTTTTTTGTTTGGTTGGCCAAGAGCTGCTTTTACATATTTTTATTAGTTTTGGAATTTTCAATCTGGGGAAATGCTTGAAGTATTATTTGGTTGATAACTAGTTCTATGTTTTCCTATAACAGGAATATATGTGAAAAACATGGATATGAAAACAAAGAGGAGAACTGTTATAGAGAATGGCGATACTGGAGATGACATGGTTTTAGCAAATTTGATTGTGAATGGTGATGATGTTGGTCCTCTTGTTAGGCATGCCTTTGAAATTGGGCGGCCTGAAGGGCTTCTTAACCAGCTGAATTATGTTGTGAAGAAAAAAGGAACTGAAATTGAGGAAATGTGCAAGGCACATTATGATGAGTTCATCCTTGCAGCTGATGAGCTTCGTGGTGTGTTACTTGACGCAGAAGAGCTCAAGAATGAGCTCCAAACTGATAATTGCAAATTGCAGCAGGTTGGAAGTTCCCTTCTTGTGAATCTTGAGGAACTTCTTGATTCTTACGAGATCAGGAAGAATGTTTCTGAAGCTATAAAACTGTTGAAGTATTGTATTCAGGTGTTGGATCTTTGTGTAAAGTGCAACAATCACATTTCTGAAGGCCAGTTTTATCCTGCTCTTAAAACTTTGGATTTATTAGAGAAAAATTACTTGCAGAATATTCCTGTCCAGAAACTCAAATTGGCTATAGAGAAGAGAATTCCTTTGATAAAATTGCACATTGAGAAAAATTTATGTAGTCAAGTTAATGAATGGCTGGTCCAGATAAGGAGTTCTGCCAAAAATATTGGACAAACAGCCATTGGTCGTGCTGTTTCAGCTCGGCAGAGGGATGAGGAAATGCTAGAACAGCAGAGACAGGCTGAGGAGCACAATATTTCTGGGGCTGGGGATCTAGCATATACCTTGGATGTTGAAGAATTTGACGAAGATTCTGTTTTAATGTTTGATCTCACTCCTCTTTATCGTGCCTGTCATATTCATGATTGCCTGAGAATCTCAGAAAAGTTTCATGGATATTACTATAATAACAGAGTGTTGCAGTTGAAATCAGACTTGGATCTGTCTTCAACTCAACCTTTTGTTGAATCATACCAAACATTTTTTGCTCAAATTGCAGGGCACTTTATAGTGGAGGATAGGGTCCTGAGGACTGCTAAGGGCCTCTTGGTAGCTGATCAGGTCGAAAAAATGTGGCAACTTGCTGTAGCGAAAATTACATCATTGTTGAATGAGCAGTTCTCTTCTATGGACTCTGCTACCCATATTCTCCTTGTGAAGGACCATGTCACACTTCTGGCTTCTACTCTTAGACAGTATGGATATGATGTGGGTCCACTTCTTGAGGTACTTGATAACAACTGCGACAAGTATCATGCACATCTTTTGGAAGAATGTCGGCAACAAATTGTTGATGTGCTTAGCAATGATGTGTATAAGCAGATGGTGATAGAAAAGGATACTGATTATGAGAATAATGTTCTGTCATTTAATCTTCAAACTTCAGATATTTTGCCTGCTTTTCCATATGTTGCACCATTCTCATCCATGGTACCAGATACTTGTCGCATTGTGAGATCCTTTATCAAAGGATCTGTTGACTACTTGTCCCATGGTGTTCATATAAACTTTTATGATATTGTGAGGAAGTATTTGGACAAGTTCTTGATTGATGGATTGAACAAAACTATACTTGATACTATAAACAGCAACAGTATTAATGTCTCTCAAGCCATGCAGATTGCTGCAAACATATCTGTTCTTGAAAGGGCTTGTGATTTTTTTCTTCAACATGCTGCTCAACTATGTGGCATCCCAATTCGGTCGGTTGAGAGTCATCAAGCCACTTTATCTGCAAAAGTGGAACTGAAGACGTCAAGAGATGCAGCTTATGTTGCTCTATGGAATTCGGTGAACAAAAATGTAGACAAGTTCATGACTATTACAGAAAATGTTGATTGGATTTCAGATGAGATAAGGCAGCATGGAAATAACTATATGAATGAAGTGATCTATTACCTTGACTCTGTTATGTCCACAGCACAACAAATCTTACCCTTGGATGCTGTGTACACAGTTGGGGTTGGAGCATTTGAGCACATTTCCAATTCTGTTGTGGCAGCTTTCCTTGGTGACAGTGTCAAGAGATTTAATGCGAATGCTGTTATGGGTATCGACAATGACCTTCTGACATTAGAAAATTTTGCAGACGAAAGGTTCCATACTACTGGATTGGGTGAACTTGACAAGGAAGGTGATTTTAAGAGCTGCTTGGTAGAAGCGCGACAGCTGATCAATCTTTTGCTGAGCAGTCAACCTGAGGACTTCATGGACCCTGCTATGAGAGAGGAAAATTACTATGCGTTGGATTACAAGAAGGTTGCTGCAATCTGTGACAAATTCAAGGATGTTCCAGATGGGATTTTCGGAAGCCTGTCAAATAAAAATGGAAAGCAGAGTGCTAGAAAGAAATCAATGGACGTGCTCAAAAAACGACTAAAAGATTTCAATTGATGCTCGACTTGGTAATCCATTCTTTCATTTAGAGTAGGCCATATTTGCAGTGTTCTTCTGATGTAAATGCATAAACTTTGAAATAATATTCAAGTCTTTAGCCTGTAATTTATTTTACAAAACCATATATTGCTTCACCATGCTTGCTCTCCACATGAACAAAAGTTCATTATTTAGGCAAAAACTCATGACCTCTTGGTTATACCTGCATTTGACTCCATTATTTTGCACCATTCAGCTCTTGAAATTGGGTGATTTATCCGAGTACAATAGAATTGAAACTGGGAGCTCAAAGCCACTTTCTATGATAAAATGAAGATTAAGGTTGTGTTTGTTTCACCAATTTGATAGCCCAATCGTTCGATTGAGAGGGTCAATCGGGATTACACAGTAATTCATAATAAAGTGGGTGTTTGGTTGGACGATTGACTTTCATGAAAAAGTCAGAAAAAGCTCCGATGGACATAAGCTTTGAATTGGAGCTTATGAAAGCGTTGGCTTCGGTTTTGAGGAGTATTTTCATATCCTTGGGGATCAATGAGGTACTCAAAATCACTTCAAATCACAAAACTTCTTTTATGAAAAATGTTCTAAATAATTTTCTCTTTCTTTAGATAGTAATTTTCTGCTAATTAGAGAATATTTTGGTATAAGATTGTAGGCAAGTTTTAAGTTTTGTCAATATATGTATGTAGAAATGTGAAGAATAATTAATAATTAATTTTAATCAGTTTAGATTTATTATTTAGTTGTTTTATGATTTTATAATCAATTTCTTTTATAAGTATGTCATAAATTAGTTTCTATATGGTGTTTTTCCCGATTAAATTTAGTTTAAACAATTTATTTGGATTATTGGAGGTATTATTGAGGTTTTAATCGGTTTATTTTGTTAGATTTTGAGCTATGTGAAAATATAAGTTAGGATTTAATATTTAAATTAAAGTTTGATATAATTTATAAAATTTAAGTTTGAGGTGCAAAATAAAAAAGACTTTTGAAGTGTACAAATTTAAATTAGAGTTTGATATAATTTTATTTAAAATTATACCATTGCCAAATTTTCAAAGTTAATTTTTGGGAAAATTGTGAAAAAAATCCCTCCATGTGTAGATATCTTTCCAGGTCCCATTTGACAATTAAGTTGCCAATAAGATCTTTTTTCACAATTATCCCTTCATTTTTCATAATTTTTACAATTTTTTCTCTTAAATAATATAAAAGCCACTAATGCAAAAGTCAAACCAAACATCATTCACTTTTATGTACGTCACTTATCCAATAGCTAATCTAAACATTCATCATTTTACCCAATCTTACTTTTTTCCAATCTTAAGATTCCATAAGTCAAAGTAAAAATAAGTCACTTATCCAATCGTCAATCCAAACATACTCTAAGCCTATCAGAGTAGTGCCCCCGTGGCAACTGCCAAATACGTTGAAGGGCATTTGCTATATACTCCCTCCGGTCTTTAATGTAAGACCTATTTACCAAATTTGATAAGGTTAAGGAAGTTTTTTAATATGACATTTTTTTAAAAAAAAAAATAAATCACTCATCTTTCTTAATTTCCTCCATCTTTCTCTTAATTGATTATTATTGAGAGAGTATCAATAGAGGTGAATTAAAAAAAATATTAACATATATGAGAAATAGGTCTTACATCTAGAATAAATATCAACTCCCTAATTAAGTCCTACATTAAAAAATGGAGGGAGTAATTATTATCAAACTATGAATTGTCAATGCCTTTTTTGTTACACTCACTAATATTTTAATAGGTAACCTCTTCAATGAACATACCACAAACATAACGAGTCGTATGGATGCTCTTATAGCATCTGCATGTGTAATATCAAGACGCTGCATAATTTGAAGTTGAAAATGGAGGTAACTGGCATATGCCTCTAGCGTTTATTATACAACTACAAAATCTGGATAGAGATAACCCTGATCTTCCAAAATGGATTTCTGAGTGATTAAATTGCAGCATAGCAGGGAAATGTATTCCCAGATCAGCCATCAAGAGCAATCCAGATTTTGCCGCAGCAGCAGATGCCTGCAGAAAAAAGAACAACAAAAATTTATCTGCAACATTGGCAATTAGGAGGTCATATTATGTTTTGTAGTGGTACGCCCACCAGTTCTTAATATAGAACATGAGTATGTTTGTTTTAGCATTGAAATTGTTTATAAGCTGTTTTTCATATAAATCGAGACAAAACTCCTCTCACATACTTACTTTGTATACCATAAATCACGATTGAAAAGTTGCTTTTAAGCATTCCAATCTTTGTTCCAAACAAACACATATTGGGGAGTAGATCTTGGTTATAAATATAACACATATTTTTCATATTTGTCAATCTTTTCTTAATTTACCCCCATGCTCCATCAATAATCATTAAGGAGGAGGGGAAAGGAGGAAATTAAGGAAGATAACTAGAGTGTTTTAGAAAATATATGTCATATTAACTAATTTAACTAACTTCCTTAATCTAATCAAATTAGATAAATAAATCTTATATTAAGGACAAGACGAAGCACCATACTGAGGAACTGAAATCTGATATAGTGGACGATCTCACCAGTAAAGAAAGCACATCCAGTAATAAGAAGCATGTTTGAGAAGACATAGCCCGGTAAAGATCAAGAAACAAAAAACTGAATCGGGCAATGAACCGGTTACGGTATAGGTTCAAGGTTTAAAAGGTCAACTGGGGATCAAACCGGTCATATTAAAATATTATAATTTATTAGTGGTAATTTATATATTAATATATTTTTAAACTTTTATAGATAAAAATGAAAATCTTTAGAAAAAAAAAATACTTAAAATTTATTAGTATTAGTTATGATGTCTATACTTATGCAATGATATCTCCTTTTCTCTAATTATTATATCATTTTAAATAATTTTTTTCATCATTATCTTTTTTTTTGGATTATTTATTTATTTATCTAATTTTCTCTTCATCTTAGTTTTCAACCTTTCATTTTTCCCTCAAAAATAGCGTAAGATAATAAGTAGAAGAATAAAAAAGAAAATGAAACCGGTTCAACCACCGGTTTTTCTGGTCCAAACCGGTGCGCAGTCCAACCGTTTGAACCCGTTTGTCCAATCCGATTTTTTATTCTCGTGTAAAGATTCATGAACAATGCTCAACATTCCCTTTTTCATGAATCAATATAATCTTTGGTTAAACCTGATTCGGTAACATTTTAATTGATTAATAGGTTCCAAAACCACTGCTCAATTTTTGGACATACTTATTAAACTTTATTATAAGAGTTTAATAATTAAATTACGCGGTTTAAGAAAACAGTTAAAATTAGTTAAATATAATACGTATGTTTAAAATAAACTTTATTTTTCAAGTATGTCCTTATTTATGGAAAAACAAGTGAGAGAGAAAAATAAATTAAATATAAGTATAATAAACCTTTTCATTAATACAATATATATAATTAATGATTGGCAAATTCATATAACTCTTATCGGCCTTTTATAAAAAAGACTAATGCAAATCAAATTTTAGATTCTTATAAAAAAATCCGGAGAGAGTATCAACTAATTAAAGTCAATACCACTTTTTTTTTTTTTTTGGAGCATTACGTATGGCTACCACTACAAATCTGTGCATATTTAGTTAATAACCTTTTCATTTTAACGAACTAAGCGCTTTCTGATTTAGTGCCTTTCCATGTTCAAACACATTACATTTTCACTTCAAATTCAAGCTTAACTATTTTAGATCTGTTTTATTTATATATCAACGCAAGATTGATGCCATTTTAGAAATATTTATGATTTTTTTCTATAGTGAAGTCATTTATTTAACCTTTGATTGTGTGCATATATATAAATGGAGGAATAATCAAGATTATTTTTTATGATAAAAAGACAAAAATAATAATTAAACCTTTGATAAGGTAGTCCAAGTGCATGATGAAATAAATTTTCAACCAAGCCTAAATAAATAATATGACTTGCTTGATCACATACAAGTCTTTTGATTTATTTGGATTCATTATATCGCATCTACCATAGAACTGATTAACTTTTGATTGAGATTTGTTGTGCTTATAATTTGATATTTATTTTGTACATATAACCTAATTGAAGGATTTAAGAAAGCTCTTAATTTTGGGTTGATGGAAGAGAATTTAACTTGTTAACCCTTTTTATTCAAAATAAAAACCCCAAAAAGGGGATAAAAGCTAAAGAGTTTTTTTTTTTTTTGGGATGCAAAAAAGCTTAAGAGTTGGCTCTTCTTAACTCTATTAGAAAGTAAGCCAACCGAAATTACTAATGTTATGTTTTGGATTACGTTTGAGGGGTCCAAGCCAACCGAAATTACTAAAATGTAAGACTTAGTTTATAATGATTAGAAAAATAATAATTAGATGTTTTAACAAAAGAAATAAAAAATAATTGGTCTCAAGGTTGGTGAGAAACTGAGATGGGGGAGAATCAGAATCAGAATCAAATGCTGCTTTTTAATTATTTTTCTTTTAATACTGCAGAACCCATCTGCATGAAAAAGATCACAGATCGATATGCCAATTTCTCAGATTTTGAATTTTACCTGACACGACCATTTCAACAAGAAAGCAGTGTCAATTCAGAATATAACATGATCGTGTGTGCCGTACATATTTGTCTCTTAAAATTTAACATTTATTCAAAGGGAGTTTAATATATCAGCTACCAGGCAGAGCATGTAGTATCAGCCTTCTATTTTAAGTAGAACCTTGCATTTAAAGCATGTTCATGGAAGACTAGTAAGACTTGTTACAATAAAAAGAGTCAACTAAATTCACTAATTTATCAAGAATGTTAGCTCTGTCTCTCCAACTCTGTATTTTCCAATTTCACAAAATTAAACTGCTTACAAGCTACTAGTATTGTTTCTGGACTTATTTATAAGAAACACTTGAATGAAAATTTAATTTTACTCATAAATGAGATATTTTCCATTTTTGTAGGGCCCACACAAAGTACTACCAATATGTGATGGCCGACCTATAATTGCAAGCTTATGACGGATTTGTTTGGAATGACATTTGTGAAGATTAACTTTATTTTTACAAGCTGGAGCTGGAAAAAAAAATCGATTAATGTAATGTGATTATGTTAGTAGGCTTCTATTAAAAAAACGTCAGTTTGACAATGTTAAGGAAATATTCTATCATTATTAGAATTATTCTATCATTATTATTAGATTAATTGACATCATTAGTGAGATTGATTAATCCTTATGATCCCCTTATTTAGGAGCAATTAATATTTAAGCTCCTCACTTTTGTATATATATAGTACCTTCTTGTGAATAGAAAACACACAATTCTTTTAGTATTCAAACACTTTCGTTATATTGTATCAAAGCGTAGGGTTTTCTGATTTTTTTTTTCGGTTCATTGTACATTGGGGCATTGTAGCGCACTGTTCATTGGAGGGCTGTCAAACTGTAGCACTGTTCATTGTAGGGGTGAGCAATCGGTCAATCGGTTCGGTTTTCGGTGAAAACCGAATTAACCGAACACCGAACAGAGTAAAATTTCAACACCGAACCGAAACCGATCTGCAGAATTAACCGAAGCTGAACTAACCGAAAATTTCGGTTCGGTTGTTCCAATAACTGAAATATGAGTACACATTGCTTAACTTTTCTGGAAAAAAATTTCTCACCTAAAATGGTGAAGCCCCAGCAAGCAGATCTAGAAATAGAGAGAAATTTATAGACAATTATATCACTTTTAAGAGAATTTCTCTTTGAAACATTCAGGAGGCCACACAAAAGCCATGAACAGATACTTTCATTTGCAGCAGACAAAACAAAAATGATCAATCGAAGAAAAAATTTGGCTTCCAGAGATTAAATCTAGAGGAGCAAGAGATTAAAACTGAGCTACTTACCAAGAACTGAAGCTCCGGGGTTGAAGACGAAGGGAGGACCATGGGATGCTGCTCGATTGACGGCGATGCTTTCACAGACGGTGAGGCGACGTCATTGAGGGTTAGGGCAAAGGGAGGCTGCTCGACTCACGGCGATGCTTCCACCCTTAACCATCGAGAGTCCAGAGTTGAGAGGAGAGGAGGACGGGAGTACGGAGATGGGAGGAGTCGAGAGGAGAGGAGGACGGGAGTTCTGGAGCGTAGAGAGTAAAGGGTGAAGAGTGACAAGTGAAGAACTCAGATGCAATCAATTTTGCACTGAGCATGAAGAGCTGTGTTCAGGTTTTTTAGTTTAGGTTTTTTTTTGTTTACAAAATTGGTTCAGGTTTTTAGCCATTGGACATTTGGACTTGAAAAATCAAAAATATGACTTGGACTTGTAACTAAACGTGGACAATGGGCAGTTCATAGTTGAACTTGGACAAAACTAACTTGGACCTAAAAAATAGTGTAATGGGCTTCAAGCCTGGGCCTAGTGATGCTTTTTATATAGGTAGTCAGGAAAAAAAAAACAACCTGAAGCAAACTTCGGTTATACGGTTTTAACCGAATTTTTTTTAGAAAACTGCACAGATGACTGAATAACCGAAACAACCAAAAGCATAAACCGATAAAAACCGACTAACCGAAAAAACCGAATTAGGTTCGGTTCGGTTCGGTCATCGGTTTCGGTTTGCTTATGCTCACCCCTAGTTCATTGTACTATTTTGCACTATTCATAGGTACTGTTTTGAACTGTTCATCGATACTGTTTTGCACTGTAGCGAGTTATTTTGTTGCACAGTTCATCGGTACTATAACGAGCACTGTTTGGGGTGTTGTTTGGTGTTGTTTTTGCATTGTTCAGGCATTGTTCATAGTATCTTCTTTAGTGTTTGATTTTGTGCCCAAATTTGGAGATTTTTCTCGTTGGATTGAACTTCTTTATTATTGTTATTCCCTTCTGGATTCCATGGCTGACTCTAAGACTCTTGAAATGTTACCCATGTCTGCTAAGATTTCTTTCTCCCAATTGAACTAGACTAATTATAGTAATTGGAGCACCAATGTTAAGATCTATATTATGGGTATTGACAAGGCAGAACATTTAACTTATGAACCCCCTAGTGATAAAGACAAACTGGTTGCTTGGAAAAGGGCTAATGCTAGAATCTTGTTTCAAATTAGAAATTTTATTGAACCCCGGATCTTGTCTTTAGTGAGTCATTGTACTACGGTTAAGGAAATAATGAGTTATACGGAATTTATGTTCTCTGGTAAAGGGAGCCTCACCCGGGTTCACAAAGTTTGTAAAGGTTTTTATCGCTCTCAGCAGCAGAATCGTCCATTAAAGGACTTCTTTTTGGACTATAAGCGGTTGTATGAGGAAATGAAAGTCCTCATGTCTCAACAAGCAGATCTTGCAACTCGTATTAAGAATCTAGAACTATAGGTTATAATTGGTTTTCTTGAAGCCCTTGATCTATCTTATGAGACCATTCGCTCTCAGATTCTGTCTAGTCAAGAACTCCCATCTCTTGACGATGTGTTCGCACATGTTCTTCGCGCTGATGGTGTGACATGTCCGTCTGTGGATCTAAATACAAGTGCTTTGGTAGGTCGGGGTCCCTTTGAACTCAAGAATTATGGATCAAAACAGGGTTCCAGTACCCCGTACATGACTTCTAGCAATATTATCTATAATTATTGCAAGGAGCCTAGTCGTATCAAGAAAAATTGTCAAAAATTGCAAAATAAACAGCAGCATGATCAGCAGCGTGGCTTTACTCATGTTGCCCATACCTCTGATCAGCCTAACCTTGGTTTACCCTCTGCTGTGGCCTTATCTACAGGTACTCTGCCCTCTGGTCTTGCTACCACTTCCTCAAAGTAGGTCATCATGTGCCTCCTATGCTAACCCCTCTTCCATCTACGTTGCCAATGGTTCCCCCGTTTGTGTCGTTGGATCAGGCATTATTAACCCCACTCCCTCCATTACGTTATCCTTTGTCCTTAATAATCCTGATCTCACATTTAATCTTCTGTCTTCCAGTAAACTCACTCATCATTTGAATTGCTTTATTTCACTATTCCCTGACCATTGTTTGATCTAAGATCTGTAGACAAAGTATATTATTGGTAGAGGCTATGAATCTAGTGGGCATTACATTATGGATGATCAAGTGTCGCGTTCCATTGCCTGCTTTGGTAGATCATCTCCCTTTAAAGTTCATTGTTGTCTCGGTCATGTGTCAATTTCGTCTCAAAAGAGGTTATATCCTCAGTTTTCTTCTGTGTCTGCTTTGAATTTTGGGTCATGTCAATTTGTCAAACACCATCGTGTTCATTTAGCACCTCGAGTCAATAAACGGGCTACGTCCCCCTTTGAGTTAGTACATTCTGATGTTTGGGATCCTTATTTAGTTTTATCTTAGACTGGTTATCGTTATTTTGTCACTTTTGTTGATAATTTTTCCCAAACTACTTGGCTTTATTTAATGAAACAACGCTCTGAATTGTTTATTCATTTTCAAAACTTCTGTGCTGAAATTCAAACTCAGTTCAATACTCCTGTCAAAATCATTCGAAGTGATAATGCGAAACAATATTTTTCCGCCCCTTTTACTGATTACATGCATAGACATAGTATTCTTCATCAATCCTCCTGTGTCGATACCCCTGCTCAAAATGGTGTTGCCAAAAGGAAAAATCGCCACCTTTTAGAAACTGCTCAAGCTCTTATGTTTTATTCTAGTGTTCCTACACTGTTTTGGGTTGATGCCGTATCTACTGCATGTTTTCTTATCAATCGCATGCCTTCGGCTATTCTTAGTGGTGACATTCTCTATTCTGTTTTGTTCCCCACCACTAAGCTCTTCCCTATTAATCCGAAAATCTTTGGTTGTGTTTGTTTTGTTCGGGATGTTCGTCCGAGTGTTAGTAAACTCGATCCTAAGTCTTTAAAGTGTGTCTTCCTTAGTTCTTCTTGCATCCATAAAGGTTATCGGTGTTACTCTCCTAATCTTTGTCGTTATCTTGTGTCCACTGATGTTACCTTCCAGGAGTCTTCTTCTTTCTTCAAGTCTTCAATCTCCTCTGCGAGTCCCTCGGTCATTGATACGACGGATGATTTCTTAGTTTATCGTGTCCCACCAGTTTAGACTACTGTTCCAGTTCCTACTATCATCATTGAGACTAATCCAGCCAATTCTGTGCCTCTGTCAGTAGATGCTTTGCCGTCGGATTCTGTTTCTGTTACCCCAGACCCTCCCACTCCTGCCCCTGATATAGTTGTGCCTAATTCTGCCATTGACCCTCCAATGACCTCCCTATTATCCTCAGAAAAGGTATCCGCCCCTATTGTCCTCCTAAACGCTATGCTGATTGCACGTATCCTATATCAAACTTTGTGTATTACCAACACTTGTCCCATGTTTCCTCTTCCCTTATGGCCACCCTTGAGTCCATCACCCCCTACCACCCTTCACCAAGCCTTAGCCCATCCTAGTTGACGTGCTACGATGGAAGAAGAAATAATGGCCCTTGAAAAGGCTGGTACCTAGACTCTTGTTGATCTGCCTCTGGAAAGAAGGTCATTGGGTGTAAATAGGTGTTTATAGTTAAGACTAATGCTGATGGTTCCTTGGAACAGCTCAAAGTTCGGCTTGTTACTAAAGGGTATGCTGAAACTTATAGTATTGATTACTCTGAGACTTTCTCCCTGGTTGCTAAGCTCACTTTCGTCCATCTTCTTGTCTCTCTAGTTGCCACCTATCGTGGGATTTGCATCAGTTAGATGTTAAGAATGCCTTTTTGAATGGTGACATTCTTGAGGAAGTTTATATGGAGAAACCTCCTGGTTTTATTGCTCTGGGGGAGTGTGGGAAAGTGTACTATCTCAGAAAGTCATTGTATGGTCTGAAATAGAGTCCACGTGCCTGCTTTAATATATTTTGTAACGTGGTTCAGAAGTTTGGATTGAGCCAAAGCAAGAGTGATCATTCTGTGTTCTATCAGAAGACCGATGTAGGTATGATTCTTCTGATTGTATATGTTGATGACATTGTGATTATAGGGAGTAACACTTCTAGAATTTCTGAGCTTAAAGTCTTTCTCAACCTCCACTTCCAGACGAAAAACTTAGGACTATTGAAGTACTTTCTGGGTATTGAAGTTATGAGAAACAAGAAAGGTATTTTGTTGACTCAGAGGAAGTATGTTCTCGACCTCTTGAATGAAACTGGGAAGCTTGGAGCTGTATCAAGTAGTCTTCCCATGATTCCAAATTCATACCTAAACTTGAATGAAAGTATGTTTGATGAACTTCCTGATGACTTGAAAAAGAATATTGATCCAGAGAAACTGAAGCCATTTGCATATCCTAGAGATATAGAAGATTGGTTGGAAAGCTAAATTATTTGACAGTGACTCATCCTGATATAACCTTCTCCGTTAGTGTACTTAGTCAATTCATGGCATCTCCGACAGTGGCACAGTGGGAAGCATTAAAACATATCTTGCACTATCTGAAAGGCTCCCCAGGTCGAGGCATTCTTTATTCGGATTTTGGACACACTAAAGTTGAGTGTTTTTGTGATGCGGATCATGCAAGATCCAAGGCCATGAGATGATCCACTATGGATTATTGTGTGTTTATTGGTGGCAACCTGATATCTTGGAGGAGTAATAAACAAAGGGTTGCATCTAAATCAAGCGCAGAAGCATAATACAGAGCTATGTCACAATATGTACAAGAAGTTGTATGGAAACTTCAGCTTATGAAGGAAATTGGCATTATCACAACATTACTTGCGAAGCTTTGGCGTGACAATAAAGCAGCGCTTCATATAGCATCGAATTCTATGTTCTATTAGCGGACAAAGCACATTGAGATCGACTGTCACTTTATTCGGGACAAGATCAAAGAAAATGTTGTATTTATAGGACATGTGCGATCGGACAACCAGCTAGTAGACCTTCTGACAAAAGCATTGACTGGGATACAGGTTGAGTATCTTTGTAACAAGTTGGGCATGATTAACATATATGCTCCAACTTGGGGGGAGTGTTAAGGAAATATTCTATCATTATTATTAGATCAATTATCATAATTAACGGGATTGATTGACCGTTATGATCCCCTCATTTAGGAGCAATTAATATTTAGGCTCCTTACTTTTGTATATAATATAGTGCATTCTTGTGAATAGAAAACACATAATTCTTTTAGTATTCAAACACTTTCGTTACAGACAACAAATTATTTGGATGATATATTCAAAAGTTTGTTTCATAATGTTTAAATACTAGAAAAAATAAGTTTTAACAATTACATGGCTTTTCCAGTCATCAGTCACTTTGTTCGGAAATTAACCTAACATCATTTTAAGGCCTCAATAAGCTTCTTTCTTCTTAATGTGAGGCCAAACATGGCAGTGCTTATATTTATAGATGGGAATTAATGGTGAATCAACATCATGAATCCTCTAGTTACTTTTATTCACACAATATTTTCATATTTGAACAGAAAACGGGAATGCCCCTTGTGACAAAATTTCTTCTTGAAAGTTGTGTAACTATTACACACTTGTGACAGTGTCTTAATTCACTTATAAAAATATATCCTCGCCAAAACAATAACCATATATGACAGATAAAACTCTTTTCATATACTTATCTCTTATATCGTAAATCACGATTGAATGTTACTTGTAAAAGTTCTAATCAACATTCAAAAAAGACCCTTACAAGTTGTGTTAAGCAAGTAAGAGCACAACTTATACTTCAAAAAAAACCATAAATTCAAATCTCATAATTAATATAAAGAGCTCATCCAGCTTGGTCATTCAATTCAACTGCTTTTTACTACAATTGTAAAGGTGAAAAATTTTGAGCAATGGCTTGATGTGTAACATGATTGACATAACTACAAAGTGAGTATGAGAATGTTTCACACAGACCTCTAATATAACGCCCCACTCACAAATCTCAAATATGTGCCCCCATATTCCATTTCAAGAAATTGGCATACACAGTAGTGTATTTCCCCTACTCTAGCTTTTACAACTTCCATAACTAGATCAAATCAAATCCTACTATTAGAATTAGAATCCGTTATCTCACTCCTTGATTGATTGTTTTGTATTTCCATTTATTACCCTGCTTTATAGTTCTTAATTGTGATACTAATTAGGATAATAACTCCTTGATTGTAATTGCATTTTCCCTCCTTTGATTGCTCCTTGTGAGCCTATATAATGCAACTCTTCTCATTCGAACAATCATCAAATAATACAAAGCACGAGTCTTCTCAGATTTCTTCATGATATTAGAGCCTTTGGGTTCAATCTAAACCCAGAGCTTAAGAGAGAGAGAGAGAGATCGCAAGTCCGACTAAGGCTTCTACAGGAGTGAGTGTGGTGATACACCGCCCCTAAAAAAAGGTTTAGAGATTGCCAATAGGCAATTCCCCAAAGTTTGGCTTTATTTTGAATGGTATGTAAGCGTCACGTGCCGGTGGAGTAATCTACTAGTGGTGCTGCTTGACCTACACGCGCTGGCGAGTCAACAACTTTTTCCCTCTGTTTCGCCAAAAAAGACTATTCCTTCTTGTTCCAACATAGGGGTGGAAATAGGCCAGGCCCCTATCAGGCGGCCTACGGCCTAGCCTACTTAGGGCCTGGCCTGGCCTGGCCTGTTTATTAAAAAGGCCAGGCCAAGGCCTATCTAAAGGCCTAAATGTATAAATAGGCTAGGCCTATTTTGTTAAAGCCTGGCCTGTAAGCCTCTAGGCCTGGCCTATTTACACAAAAAAAATATAATTTTATTTACATCACATATGAATATATAAACAATATTTAATTTATATGTTTTTCATTCTTATATTTTAATTTTATTTGTCAACTACTATTATATTGTAATTTCTAATTTAAAGTTATAATAGGTAATTACTATATTACCAATGTTATTGATTTAATGATTTTTTTATTGTTTTCTATTATACCTTTTTTACTCAAAGACTTAGACAGTTAGACCTAGCCGTCATCTCATCATCTTTTCAAGTATTCTTGTTCATGGTTGCTACTCCTCTCGCTCCTTCTGTCGCAACCCAGATCTCTCGCTTTGCTTTGTGCACTTCTGTCGCAACCCAGATCTCTCGCTTTGCTTTGTGCAACACATAAAAACTAATCAGCGTTGCTTCAGGTATCTCACTTTTCGAAACTGATGATGGTTTTGTGCATACTTTTTTAATAAAACTTATTTTCAACTCAAAATAAAGCATAAAAAAAGGTCAAAAGTGGTCCCCATGGTGGAAAAGTGCATATGGTCTACATATATTTACCATACGTATTCCAGCATGCGTTGTGTTTTCAAGGTGTTATGTATTGGTATATGATCTTCCTTTTTTGGTTTATTTTATTTGACTTTTTTTTTGTTTCAATGAGTTTATTTAAATAAAGACAAACTCATTGGAACAAAATTTTTTCTTTTATTTCGATTTGTTTGTTTTTATTTATTTTACTAGCTAAAGGGAAGTTGTGACCCAATTGAATTAGTTCACAGATTTTAGAGAATGATTTGAAGTTTGGGAAAATTCAAAAGCATAGTTTAAAAAATATTTCTTTCTTTCTATTCAAGAGATAGGTGTATAGTCATGTAAATAAAAATGACTCCTACTTTATATGGTGTATAATTATTTTGCTTTGTTATTTTTTTTTAATATAGAACAAGTCCTTGTAATGGATAGCCGCAACAACAACACAAGTGAATTTGCTCCTCCTCAACCTCAAGGACCTCAAACCGGCCAACAAATTAGTGGGCATGTGGCAACTCCTTCAAATGATTCAATGAACATTAACAATAATGCCTCTCAACAGGTAGTAACTGGGGGTGAAGAAGATTCTGTTATCACAAAAAAACGGCGAAAAACTTCAGTGGTATGGAAAGATTTTGAAGAAGTTCAACTTGCTGATGGTGTCAAGAAAGCAATGTGTTTGTACTGTAAAGAAAAGCTAGCTACTGGTGGAAGGGGGGCTAGCACTAGCCATCTTAAGAGGCATTCGGCGAGTTGCTTTAAACGTAGGTTGTTTGTCTCTCGACAAAATAAGCAAATCACTATACAATTTTCTCCAAGTGAATCAGGAATTAATCCTTTTATTGTTCCTGGCACTAAGTACTCTAATGAAAAGATGAGAGAAATCTTAGCTATTGCTATTATGGTGCATGAGCGTCCTTTTAGCATGGTAGAAGATGATGTTTTGATGTGGGGCTTTGAATATGCAAATCCAGATTTTAGAAAAGTCACTCGTAAGACTGTTAGAAGTGATTGCCTCAAATTGTATGAAGATGAAAAGAATACTTTAAAAAAAGTATTGAAAAATGTGAGCAAGGTAAGCATTACAACGGACATGTGGAAGTCTAGTCATCAAGTAGCTGAATATATGGTTGTTACTGGCCATTTTGTTGATGATATGTGGAATCTTCAAAAGAGAGTTTTGAGTTTTGTTAAAGTTCCTGCTCCAAGACGAGGAGTAGATATAGCTAATGCAATTTTCAAGTGTTTGAGATCATGGGGTATTGAGAACAAAATATTCTCAGTTTCTGTTGATAATGCTAGCTACAATGACACTTGCTTAAGAACTTTGAAAGAGAATTTGTCATTGAACAATAAGTTGGTACTTGATGGGCAACTATTTCATGTTAGATGCTGCGCACATATCCTAAATTTGTTGGTGCAAGATGGCCTTGGCACCATTAAAGATGTCATTCACAAAGTTCGTGAAAGTGTCAAGTTTATAAATGCCTCAGATGCAAGGCTGAAATCTTTTTGTGAAGTTGTGGAGTTAAAGGGATTGAAAGAAAGGAAGCTTATTCTTGATTGTCCTACAAGGTGGAATTCTACATTCTTGATGTTGATGACTGCTATAAAATTCAAGCATGCATTTTCTGCTTATAATGAAAAAGAGCCCCATTATACTTATGCACCCAATCCTGAGCATTAGGAAAAGATTGAGAAGATTTGTCATTTCTTAGAAGTTTTTAATGATGCCACTCATGTCATCTCAGGTAGTGAATACCCTACGTCTAATTTATATCTTGCTGAAGTTCATCGGGTGAAACAAGTGATTGATGATGCAATGGAGTCTCTTGACCCATTCATGTATGAGATGGCAAAACCTATGAAAGAAAAATTTGATAATTATTGGGGAGAATGCAACTTATTGATGGCTATTGCAAGTGTTTTAGATCCAAGGATCAAATTTTTGGCTATTGAGATAAGCTTCCCTTTAATATATAAATCAGAAAGTGAGGCTATACGAAATGTGGAAAAGGTGAAAAATGCATTAGAGGAATTATATCTTGAGTATGTGGATTTGTATTCCTCATCTTTTGCATCTGATGAAGTCAATGTTGATAGCGTTGCCTTAGCAGATACTAGTGCACAACAAAAAGATAAAGGAATGCAACGAATGCTGAACATGATTCGTCAAAGGCATTCGATTCCTCCTACAAAATCGGAGTTGGAAACTTATCTTGCTGATGATCCTTATATTCCTTCTTCTGAATCTTCATCTTTTTGTGCTCTAGAGTGGTGGAAGAACAATAGTGCAAAGTTTAAAGTTTTATCAAAGATGGCATCTGATATACTAGCTGTCCCTATCTCAACTGTGGCATCAGAATCCACATTTAGTGCTGGGGGAAGGATAATTGATGAATATCGTGCTAGATTAAATGAAGAATCTGTTGAAGTTCTTTTATGTGGTGGGGACTGGCTTCGTCACAAATATGGGTTGAAAAGAAAATTGAAGGTATGAATATTATATTATATACTTATTTATTTTTATATTTGTTGCATGTTGGTTGGATTTGTGTTGGAACTAGTTATTTATTTTAAATTAATTCTTTTATTGTGTAGGAGCCATCTGAACAGGAGGAGATTATACTGAAGCCTTGATCTTGATGTTATTATGTTGTTTAATTTTTTTTATACACAATTTTCATTAGAGTGATAGTATCTTTTTATGATATTTTTATACATTGTGGATGTTGAATTTTTGTGTTTATCACTATATTGATATGAGTATATTTAGTACTGAATTATAATGGATACATTTTTCTATTATTAATAATTAGGATTATTTTAATTTTATGCAGGATTTAAATAGGCTTTAAGCCTGTGTAAAGCCTACAATTTGTAAATATGTTGGCTTTAAAACCTACCAAAAACCTACATTTATTTTGGTTTTTGTAGGCTCAAAGCCTATTTGTAGTCTTCAAGGCCTGCAACATGAGGCCTTTTTAAAGGCCTACATTGTAAATAGGCCTATAAAAAGGCTTCAGGCTTAGTTAGGCCTCATGTAGGCTCAGGCCTGAGCCTAAAAAAAAGTCTACATGTAGGCTCAGGCCTAGGCTCAGGCTTCAGATTCCCATTACAGGCTCAGGCCTATTTAGCCAAAGCCTGGCCTGGCCTGGCCTATTTCCATGCCTATTCCAACATGAGTCCAAGTGAGTTTTCACCTCTGTTTGGACCTATTCCTTCAAAAACAGCCACCTTAGGGACTCATCTAATAGCTCTTATGTTCGATACAAATTCTCAAACTCAGAGCTCTTCCACTTCTTCTTCCTCTTCCATCAATACTACATTACCACTAAAGACTACAAAGATGGTGCAAGAATTTAAAAAAAAATCAAATTATGGTTATTAACCATAAGTTTAATAGGAGAAACTATCTCCCGTGGTCATAAAGCGTGTTGAGATACAATAATGGCAAGAGAAAAGAGAAATATATTAATAGAGTAGCCCCTTAACCAGCTCCTGATGACCCAAGCTTCGACGCATGGTTTGCTAAAAATAATCATGTCATGACTTGGTTATGCAACTCTATGACTCTAGATATTAGTGAAGGCTATCTCCTAACAAACATTGCTAAAGAAATTTAGGATAAGGCAAGAAGAACCTACTCGTCACTTGATAACACTGTTGCCTTGATCCATTTGAAGCGGCAACTCTTAGATCTGAGACAAGGCAACATGACGGTTGTAATATCCCAATTTTCGATTATGGGTTAATCATGAATATTATGGATAATTATGAATTTAAATTGAATTATTATGTGTTTTATGGCTATTTTGATTAATATGTCATAATTACTGAAAAATTGGAATAATGGAAATATTGGCCATAAGTGGTAATTAATGGATAAATTAATTACTAACTAAGAGAAAATGAGATGTGTGATTAAAATGGCTAATGGAGAGATTAGATAAGTTAATTGGTGACTTATTTGGTGAGAGCCAATAGCAATTTGACATGTGGCAATAGAGGGTGTGGGGGAGAGTACATGTGTGTAAGTCAAAATTGATTAAAATAATCAATTCTCTCTCCTTCCTCTCCTCTCTTTCAGCTGAAGTGTGGGTAGGAGGGAAGTGATGATTTCTTCTTCTTCCTTACTCCATCTCTCCATCTCTCACTCTCATCTCTCTTCTCTCTCATGGGCGCCATTGTTGAAGGCAAGGGAAGGAAGAAAGCTTGATCTTTGAGTAGGTAAATGACCTCTATTGCTCAAACTCCCTTCATTAAAGTTGATCCTTGAGTTAAGAGCAACATTTCTATGGTTGTAGTTTGTCCATTGGTTGTGGTTTGTGGCCACACGAAATTTTGGGAGGTGGTGAATCAAGAACTCCCTTTGAGAAAGTTGTTAAGGTGAGTTTAAGAAACCTTTCTATATAAGTTTTGTGCCAATGATTTAGCTTGGAAATTCTGGAAATTTGGCTTGAAATTTCAAAAATTAGGGTCTTGTGGTGTTTGAATTTTTGTTGACATGGAATTAGTGCCTTGTTAAGTGTTTTGAATGAATGGTATTGAATTGAAGCTTAAAGGTGAAGTTTGGGAACTCTATATTGGTTTTGTGCATTGGGCAAAAATAGAGCATGTAATTGGGTTGTGATTTTGGTCATTTTGAAGTCACCATTTTTTTCCTTGAGTGATTTTGTGTGGGAATGAACTTGGTTATTGATTTTAGGTTCATTAAAATCACTTGGGGAAAAGTTGGAAAGTTGCCTAGTTTGAGCTCTGTTTTGCGCAGTAAGTGTGTATGAGCGTTTTGAATGACCAAATGGTATTGAAAAATTATGAAACTTTCCAGTCTTAAATTTCACATCCCAAGCTTCAAAATGGACATATATTTTATGTCATTTCGTTTAGTATTCTGTGAGATATGGTTGTCCAAAGTTTGGGATTGAAACAGAACTCTGTTTTGGAGCAGTGTTTAGTTTTTGGTGATTCTGTATTGGTGTAGTGATTTCCAGTGATGAGCTATATTTTTCCTTGAAAGAGGACTTATATACCTTTCATTTGGCTTTGGAATCACCTCGTTTCGATTTTTCTACAATTAGTTATGGTTTTTCGAAGTTCAACCAAGAGTCAAGAAATTTCTTGGCCGTGGCCCAGTAGTGGCTGGCCGCGCCCAAACCTTTCTGGCCTAATTCAGGCCGCGGCCCAAGAGTGGCTGGCCGCAGCCCACGGCCTTCTGACCATATTTGGGCCGCAGCCCAAGGAAGGGCTGGCCGCGGCCCACCCCTGTGTTCCAACACTTTGAGTTTTCGAAAGGAGATCTCTAACCTATTGTTTCCCAACCTTTTAGGGCTTTTATTAGAGGCATTCGTGGCCTCTTAAGGGTCAATTATGATAACCAAAATTAAGTGTTTCAAGTTAATTAAGTCTTGGAATAGAATATAACTCTTCGTCCCTAATCATGATTCTAGGATACGATATTTGCCCTCCTCGGGAGAGACCGGCGCTAGGACACGCACGGAAGGATCAAGGTAGTGACTATTCTCTCATATTATGTATGATGTTTTGACATGCATAACTTATCATTGAATTTGTGAAATGTGTGCCATGGTCCATTACGGCGTGAGTAGGTCAGCGTGAGCCGTATAGGGATTGACGATGGTTATCTCTAGGTCGGCCGTTGAACTGCCGTCGTAATCGACATGGATATTGTGAATCCGACCCGTGGGGCGGCGTTTGTGAATCCAGCCGTGGGCTGTGTGTATCTTGCCTATATGGCTTGTGTATGAAATGCATTATATGAATCCCAGCTGTGGTGAAATGTATTGTGTGGAATGCTGTGATGCAATGCAACGTGAGCAATCGTAAGGGATGACATGTGTCATACTAACCATTGCTATTGTAACTGCCGTTGTAGTTGCTTGTTGTGGTTAATGATTTGCTTACATGCATTATTATTGTACATTATATGATTGATTTGTTACTACGGGGATTCCTTAGAATCTCACTCTCCCAAAAACCATGTTTTAGACAGGGCAGAAGGATAAAAAAGCAAGCGGTCGACGAAGAGTAGTTAGAACTCCAGTTAGGTGTATATTTTGAGTTATTGGTTATCATGTATATCTTTTGGATATTTTTGGGAAACAATTGTGTATATTGGGATTGGTAGTATAGTTTTGTGTAATCCCCAAGTTAAGGGTAATGAATCGTGGGCTTTGTGCCTTTGTAAAACCCTTATTAATGAATGGAACCCGAGTGTGTCGGGAATTTGCTTTATACTCTGATATTTGTGAATGAAACCAACCAGTAGAGGCCATTTTGTACTGAAATGTGAACGTGAGACCATTATCTAACAGGTTTTGTAAAGATTTTTGTGAACCCTGATTTGGGAAGATTGACTTTGTTTAAGTCCCAAAATCTATTATGGTATCTAATTCCACATTAATTATGTTTTTACGAACTAATCTTGGCCTTAATCGTGGAGGGGGTTACATTTGTGGTATCAGAGCCGTAGTTCCTGGCAAGGTGAGGATTTGCTAGGATAGCTCCTTAGTTGACCTTAATCCTTTGAGTTTATGGTAGCTTAATGATTGATAAGTTCTTGTTGCGTATACACATGAGTATTTCTACTAATTGTGGATTGAGATGAATTTTATGGATTATGTGTATACATTGGCTAAGGTATTGATGTGGTGAATCATTTGTAGTGATAAAGACGAAATGGTTCGCCCTCTTACTAGAGTCAGGCAACAGGACCCAGAGGTAGAGGAACTTAATGACAATCCTCCTGATCCAATGCGAGAGATGATGGATCTCGTACGGGAACAAAGGGATATGATAGCTGAGCTGAGAGAAGAGCTCAGAGAGGAAAGGGCCAAGCGAAATGGGGGAAGGGCCCAGTCAAATCACATAAGAAATATCAGAGTGCTTAAACTAAAATCCCGGAAAACCTCGGGTTCATCTACATATATAACATGGGTTTGCAAGTTCCCAAAATAGGGATTACATATCCAAAATATTCATTTATATCTCATATACACTTAGTAATCCCAAAACCAAAACAAAGATAACCAACATCCAAATATAAAATGTCCCTAAGCCCTAACCACTCCTGGTTGGCCGCTTCCCTTTCGAGCCACCCGCCCTGTCTGAAAAGGTTAGTCACTTGGAAAGAGTGAGATTCTAAAGAATCCCAGTAGTAACAAATTATTCATACCACATGCAATCACAGAATATGCAAACAAATCATCTCATATCAGCAACACAAGTACACTCCACCCTCATCCCCTTTTACCGCCGGGAAGGCACACCGTCCTAACCCGAACCGTTGTTAGCGACTCAGGGACTATTGGCGTGGCAGTGCATACGAATAGCCTCACGGCTCACATATAGCCTTTCGGCTTTCACAATTGGCCCGTCGGCCTTTACAAATAGCCTTTCGGCTCACAATTAGCCTTTCGGCCCACATAATCACATATAACACACCCTAACCTCATCCCCTTTTACCGCCGGGGAGGCACACAGCCCTTACCCGAACCGTTGTTAGCGACTCAGGGACTATTGGTATAGCGGTGCTTCCACAATTTCACATAACTTGCAGCACACATCTCTATCACATCACAATGATATAGTACACATACAATGTATCACATAAGGTATAAAGAAAGAGTCACTACCTGTATCTTTCCTGACTGGCTCCGGCACTGTGGTCTCACGAGGGCGACAGATATCAAATCCTATATCAAATTAGGGACAACCAATCAATCTCTTTTCCATATGTATATTTCAATAATACTCTAAGTTGGTTATCATTTAGGACTCTTTAGGTGGCTACTAGAGGCCTAAACATATGCCTAAAGGGTTGGAAGAAACTACCCCAAAGACCCCTTTTTCGAAGGCACAACATTGGTTTCTGGCAGCCTCACTCGAGCATTGGTACGGACAGCACTCGAGCATAAGAGAGTGAGAGACAGCGAGTGAACACCCGAGAGCACAAAGAAGCTTTCAGGAACAGGATCACTCGAGCACAGCCATATGCACTTGAGTGAACATCACATACCTGCGAGTGAGAAGGCACACTCGTGCACCTTACCCGCGAGTGACAACCCGAGAGCAACCCCTACTCTGGGCTTACGCCATCACTCAAGCAGACCCAAGCTCACTCGAGCATGATCTTCCCTCACTCGAGAACGAAGAAGTGCACTCGAGATTCCTTTAAAGAACCCCAACTATCACTCAAGCAGAAAAGGGAAAATACTCACATCACTCGAGTATGATCATCCCGTGCTCGAGTGTTGTGCATCAGAGACCAAAAACGCAGATCGTATCAGCTAACACCAGATGGTCAATTTCACTCCCAAATGGTTCCCAAACTCTACCAAAATCTCACACACACTTGGCACTAACTAGGGAACACATTGGCCACTTCAAAAACACTCCAAAACCAATTTGACCACAATCATGCTCCTAGGTCTCTATCACAACAAACATTCAATTTCCCTTAACACATTTCCAACATTCCAAACTAAATCAAATGCTCATATATCTCCACAATAAATCATTTCCAATCATCAATCACAATGAACTTCATATATCCAGAAATAGGCATAACTAGGGCAATTTTCCAGATTTTTCTAAACTTATCCAAAAATCATCATAAATACATCATAAAGCACTACATGCTTACCTCTTCACTTTGCCAAATCCAGAATCTTGATTCTCAAACTTCCAAATTCGCCCAACTCACAAATCACCACTTTTCAAGATTCTACAACCACCACAATGGAGCTCTCAATGAGATACATAACATTAGAGAATAGGATTTGAGCAAAGCAAGATCATTTCTTACCAAAGATCAAAGCTTTTCTTTCTCTCTCCAAGCTTAAGGTCACTGAAAATGGAGGAATGGGAGAGAGAATATGATAGATGGAAGAGATGATGATGCAATGTCTCTTCCCTTCCCTAGCACACAACCGGACAAGAGATAGGAGGGAGAGAGAAAAGTGCTATTTTGTCTTCATGTGCCTCATCCAAAGGTCTCTACTATGCCACATGTCACCATCTCATCCACTTCTACTATGAGCTCACATAGACACAAAGCATAGGATTCCGACCCATAACCAAGGAATCTCAACCCTTGATCTTAAATACCACACATATTTATTCCAAAATTCACATAACATTAATCCCAATAGTGCTTAATTTCACTAATTACAACAATTATCAGAGCCATTAGCCCTAATCACAAATAGGGATATTACAAACCTGGTTCGGACCAGGAACCGAATCGGTTTACCGGCCGGTTCGCCGGTTTCCAGGCCGGACCGGCCGGTCCGGTCCGGGTTCAGGAACATTGGAAAATTGATAGAATGGAATTATTGACCATAAGTTGGTGATTAATGGGGAAATTAATTACTAAGTAAGAGAAAATGGAGAAGTGTGATTAATTGGCTAATGGATGGATTAGAGAAGCTAATTGGTAACTTAGTGTGTGAGAGCCAATAGGAATAAGACACTTGGCAAGCTCACATGTAAAGAGATTTATGGAAAAGTCAAATGCAAATTTTAAGTATATTTTCTCTTTCTTCTTCCCTCCCATTTCACTGACAAGGAAGGCTAGAGGGAGTAGTTTCATCATCATCTTCAACCACTTTGTTCTCTCTCTCTTCTCTCCTCACTCCAACGCCATTGTTGCAGAAATAGAGAAGGAAAAAGCTTGAGAAAAGGTAAAGGAAATGACCTCAAATGCTCAAACTCATTTCTTTAAAATTGTTCCTTGAGTGATGAGCTTCATTTTGATGGTTGTAGCGTGTCTATTGGTTTGTGACTCCAAGGAATTGTGAAAGTTGGCGAATCAAAAAGCCTATTTGAAGAAGTTGATAAAGTGAGTTTAAGAGACCTATCTATCTAAGTTTTATGACAAATGGATTAACTTTGGATTTCTTGAAATTTTTGCCTATTTTCAAAAATGAAGGTTAATGGGAAGTTTGATATGTTATTGGCATGGAAATGGTATGTGTGGAATGTATATGGATAGATAGAATGGATTGGGGATGGAATGATTGAGTTTGGAAATTTAGTGTTTAATGTTGCTCAAGACCAAACCATGATAATGGAGTAGGATTTTGATAGTTTTGACACTTCCATTGGATTCCTTGGGTGTTTTTATGTGGGAGTAGCTTTGGTTGAGGTTTTGGGTCCATTGGTAGCTTTTGGTAAAAATTCTAGAAAACTGTCAGTGTTTCTACGTTTTCTGGTTTCTGATGCATATCACTCGAGTGAGGGGAGTGCCACTCGAGTGAGTCAGTGTAATTCTTCCTTTTCCCTTCAGTTTCTGTATTGTACTTCGGTGAAAAGAGCAAGAGTGTTGCCTCACTTGCGAGTGAAGTGAATCATCACTCGAGTGAGCCTTTTCTCACTCGAGTGAGGGTGTATTTGACACCCTAAACCTGCCTCTCGGGTTGTCACTCGCGGGTAAAGTGCAAAAGTGTGTCTTTACACTCATAAGCATTTAGTATCACTCGAGTGCAAAGGCCAGTACTCGAGTGTTTCTCTTCCTCTGAAAATTCCCATTACTCTCGGGTTCTCACTTTCTGAACTTCACTCTCTAATGCTCGAGTGAAGCATTTGGCTATCACTCGAGTAAGGTCTTGTGTGCTCGAGTTTCCCTGTCTCTTAAAAAGTTCTTGCGCTCTCGGGTGCCCACTCGCTATCCTTTACTCTCAAATACCCGAGTGCAGACCATACTATCACTCGAGTGAGGTCGTCTTCACTCGAGTGTCAGTGCCCCATCACTGGAGTGAAGCCATCTTCATTCGAGTAAAACAGTGAAAAATATCAATGTTTGTGTTTCCAAAAAGGGATCCCTGAGGTAGTTCTCCCAACCCTTTAGGGCTTTTATTAGAGGCATATATGAGTACTTAAGAGACAGTAATGATAACCAATTTAAGCATTGTGAAGATATTGAGTATTGGAGTAAGTGGTAACATATCGTCTTGAATTATGACTTTAGGATTTGATATTTGCCCAGAGCGTAGAAGGCCTATGCCTGCCCAAGAACGGAAAGACAAAGGTAGTGACACTTTATCATATATCATGTATATTGCATTGCTTGTTTGCATTAGTCATTGAATACAGTGAGGGGACGTGGCGAAAACCCAGCCTTGAATACAGATACAATGAGGGGACGTGGCGAAAGTCCGACCTTGTATACAGTGAAGGGGACGTGGCAGTGTGCCCGGCCTCGAATATTGATTGTTGCATTGTGATATATGTTTACTTGCTTTGTTTATATGCATCATATATGTAAACTGTTGCTACTGGGATTCTTTTGAATCTCACTCATTCCAAATAACATTTTTAGACAGGGCAAGTGGATCAAGAAGCAAGCAAGTGGATAAGGGCGATTAGGACTGCCGGCGGTAGTCTTACTTAGATATTTCGATTTTATACTGAACTGGTTATCATTTTGGACAAATGTACATATTGAATAGATCATAGTATTATAATTTTGTGTAATCTTTGGTATGGATACTGAGATGGGCAATGATGCCCTGTATAATCTTTTGGATTAATGTTATTATCCCAGGTAAATGTCAGGAATTTTGGTTATACTCTGATATTGTATTTGTGACGAACCAGACAAGCCAATTGTTTTTATGAATGTATGAATGGATATCATATTATACATTTGTTTCAAAAGATTTTTAATTATCTCGGATCTCTTATTCAATTATTAAACATATTTAAACCCTTAATTCCGGCCTTGATGAGGACGAGGGTTACACAGAATCTCTCATCTCACTCCTTGATTGATTGTTTTGTATTTTCATTTATTGCCCTAATTTGTAGCTCTTAATTGTGATTCGGACTAGGGTAATAACTCCTTGATTGTAATTGCATTTTCCCTCCTCTGATTGCTCCTTGTGAGCCTATATAATGTAACTCTTCTCATTCGAACAATCATCAATTAATACAGAGCATAAGTATTCTCTAATTTCTTCACCTAGATATCTTGAAAAAGAGAACACAAACAAAACATTCACAAACTCACTGTTCCAAAGAATGTGCACTAGAGGATGATCCTGATATGCCAATTCCATAACCATATTTCTATTTCCAAATAGAAAAAAGCAACATCCCCAAACAGGCCATTGGGTCAAAGTGAAATTTTTTTTAACCCTGCTTAGTCATTTCACTCCACTGAGGCAAGGCAATCAGAATAACTTAGGACAGCAAGAATTCAATGGATTTGCCGACTCACTTTTTTCTTTAACCAAAAAAAAGAATTCACTGCTCCAACTTTCCAGTTTTCACCACCAATGATTCTTACAAGTAACAATCACTTAATGATGCTAAAGTTTGAGATTGAGACCTAAAAGAGTTTATCTTTTGCGGATGTAAAGATGCAAGGACTGAACCAAAATGGGACCTCACAAATATTCCTAGCACCACTGTTATCCCATCTTATCAAAATTATTGCATATATCCGCTGATGAAGAGACTTGAGTGTCTTCATCTACAATGTAACATTATCATGCTTATCCCTTCCATCCCTGCTTGAAATCACAACAAGATGAAGCAAACCAAACAGATATTGCCAACAACAACATTGTCGCCACATAAAAATGAAGGGCCAAAAGGAGATGTCAGATACAAGATTCATAGGGGTGATGTTATATAGGAAGAGCAAAATCAGAACATCAGATGGATATAAAAGATTTATTCAAGGTCTATCTCAAAATTACCAAATTATATATGAACGGAAAAGGCAACAGAAGATTTGAGGGCTTCAAAATGCCAATTGCATAACATTCTCTTATAAGTTTGATCGGTCATTTAATAAGTAGAGCTGAAAGAATGCAATGGAGACCAGAGCTACCCAATGTGACAGATTTTTCCTTTCCTGGTAAACCTTATCAAGACAAGATTGATTTGATTTGAGTCCGAAACCCCATTCTACAATTTTTCCCCTAGGAATCAAATCCCAACCCATCTTTTCAAAAATTACAGGAAGTCATTTTATGATTAAAAAGGAAAAGAAAACAAAGGAAACTAGGAAGAAAGCGGGCGAGGAGGAGGTAGCAGCTGATGAAGATTCTGATGAACTGGGTTCTGTTGTCGAATTCCCGGATTTATAAAAGGATGCCCTAACAATCTCGCCGCCGTCCACCTCCGCGACGGATCTCTCTGCAAACAGCGCGATATGAAATCCCTAAACTCACTCGACGCCGTAGCCGGCGCCTCCGGCGGCTGAGACATACAAATCGCACACATCAAACTAGCCCAATCCCCTTGCCTTCCCACCGCAAAGGGAAATCTACCCATGTAAAATTCCAGTATACTCACTCCAAGACTCCATATATCGCCGGCATACGCATCGTATTGTCCGTCGTTGATGTCTGTATTGATTCTCTCGGGGCTCATATAAGCGATCGTCCCCACCGATGAATTACACGGATCCATGGTTTGCGCAAGAATCCGACCCACACCGAAGTCTGCAATCTTGACTTGGTTGCGCGAGTTGATCAGCAGATTCGATGGCTTGATGTCTCTGTGAACGATATGGCGGCGATGAAGGTAGGCGAGGCCACGAAGAATCTGACGAGCTAGATCTGCGAGGCGCCGCTCGTCGGGGATGTGTTGCCCTTCCAAGGACCCACCGTCCATGAACTCGAGAAGCACTTGGATTTCAGCGTTGTGATCATACATATCGTAACACTTGACCACGTTCTCGTCATCCACGTCCCGAAGGATCTGGACTTCGCGAAGGATCTGTCGGCGCACGGAGTCCTCGTGATGGCCGTAAATAACCTTCAGAGCAAAACCCCGACCGGTGGGTCGGTGAACGACCTTGTAGACAGTTCCCCCGGCACCGCTACCGATTCGGTTGAGGCGTTCGAGCTCCGTGAAGGGGATGAGCTGGTGAACCGGGCCCGCAAGGAGACTCGTCGAGGGCCCCCCCGAGTTGGACGGGGGAAGAGGAAGAGGCACCGGTCTTGAAGGATCACGCGGAGGCAACGGCAAGGACAGTTGTTTACGGCCAAAACTCTTACGGTCACGATTCGGAGCTCCGGGACCTGGGGGCGACTGACCTGGCCTCATAATTTCAAGATGAAAAGAGTATCGGAAATCCAATCGATGTACGATGAGATTAAGAGAAAACGAAAAAGTAGAAACCCCTTTAAATATCAAATGGGTTTGTTCAATAGAGAGATGAAACTAATTCGCTGCTGGATTTCATGCAAATAGTCCATGAAATAGAGGAAGGAGAAGGTTCCGAGAAGACGGAAACGGAAGAAACAGCAACAAGAAGATATATAGAAAATGGATACGTTCTGTGAAAATTGCGAGAACAGGTTTGGGAGAGAGGGATTGAAATCACGATGTTAGAAGAGGCATCAACAGAGGGAATCGATATTTAAAAAGGGAGACGAGGTCCACGCGCCTCAAGGGCCCGTGAAGTGCGTGGACTAATAAAGATGCTGCAGCTCCGCCTGAGTGCCACGGTGTAGATTGTGAATCTGTGATCTTAGGGCCCGTTTGGCTAATTAATAATTACTAGTCTTTTTCCATGGAATAATCCGTCTTCCCCTTTTTATAAGGAACCACTATTAAAATCAAGCAGCTCAGATAATTAAATAAAAATAATGAATCGGTAAAATATATATATTTCTTTTCAATTATGTCATTGTTTATAAAGAGAGATAATAAATGACATATATTTAATGATGATTAAAGTTTAAAATTTCAAATAAAAAAATCGTTCTATATAAAAAGGACCGAAAAAAGCTGTAATACTCCGAATTTTGGGATTGGAAGCTAGAGAATAAACCTGAAGTAAGTGAACTGCTAAGTCCAATTTAGCACATGTACCAAATTTATTCCCTAACGTCTTTTATATCTTTGAGGTATTAAAGGGAATAAAATGGTGAATTAAAGAATATAAGAAATTTATATACAAAAATGAAATTTATTGAAGTTTTAAGTGCCTGTTGTTTCATTTCTTTCAGTGAGGCAGTGAATTTGTCATGTGGTTTTGAATGACCAAAAGATGTACAAAAATTGTGAAATTTTACAAGATGAAAGTGGACATCCTAAGCTTTAATTTGACAGGTCATATGAATCATTTAGAGCTATATACAAAAAGTTATAAATTTTTTAAGTTAGTCCAGAAAAATTGTTGATTTTCTAGAACAGCATCCAAATAATTTAATTATGGGAATTTTGTGCTTCCAATTAGCAAAGAGCTATATTTTTTCTTAAAACTAGACTCAATAAGGGTTCTATTGTAACCCCCTTCCAACCAAGGCCGAGATTAAGTTCATAAATGTGTGATTGTGTAGAATTAGAGACCGTAGTATGATTTAGGACTTATCAAAATTAAACTTCCCAAAATCAGGGTTTCCAAAAACTTTTCTAATAATTGATCAACAACAGTCTCACATTCATAATTCAATTACACAAATGGCCTGTACAATACGATTTCATTCATAAATATCAAAGTACAATAAAAATTCCCGACACACTCGGGTTCATTAATCAATAAAGGGTTTATAGGGAACAAATGCCCATAATCAGTTTCCCAACTCAGGGGATTACACAAATACAATATACAATATCCAAAATATCATGTACAATTATCCAGAATGATAACCAAAATCCAAAATAAACTCCTATCCCAGGGCTCTAACCGCCCTTCATCACCTGCTTCTCTTTAAAACCACCAGCCCTGTCTGAAATTTTGTTTGGGAGAGTCAAATTCTAAGGAATCCCTATAGTGTCAAATCACTCATAGTATGCACAACCACAAAGTATATAAGCAAATCATAACACAACACACAACAACTACAATGACAGTTACAGTGGCAGGGGCAGGTGTGACCTACGTCATCCTTACGTCTACTCATGCTGAAGTGCTCACGCTGTATTGCACAATCACATGTTCATATCACATATATCACCACAGTTGGGATCCATATAAAATATTTCACATTACATCAAAGCCATACTAGCATATTCTCAAAATAGGAATCCACGATTCCACAACGCAGCCTTGGCAATTACAACGGCAGTGATAAGTGTAATAACCATCATCCCCTATGACTGCTCACGCTAAACTGCTCATGCTGTAATGCCCTATGGTAGATAACACATTTACATTTTCATAATGGCCTCATGCCCACAATTTTCACAACACACAATGATAAGTCATGCATACTAAGCATCATACACAATATGAGAGAAAAGTCACTACCTAAGTCTTTCCGCATGTGCTCTGGCACTCATCTCTCTCGAGTAGGGCAAATATCGAATCCTATAATTCATAATTAGGGATGAAGTGTTATTCTCTATTCCAATATTTAAATGACTTCATAACACTTAGATTGGTTATCATTAATGTCACTTAAGTAGCTATAAATGCCTCCAACAATAACTCTAAAAGGTTGGAAGAAATATCACAAAGATCCCCTTTTAGAAGAATAAATGCTGACTTTTCACTATTTGCACTCGAGTGAAGAAGGCATCACTCGAGTGATGAGGAACTTTGCACTCGAGTATGAAAGCTCACTTGCGTGAGTGCTTGGCAGAGAGCACAGACAGGGACAATAAATTCCCACAGCACTCGAGCATAAAGATCAACACTCGAGTGACAGCCAAATGCTCGCCCGAGTTTTACAAAGTAAGGTGCAGAAAGTGTTCACCCGAGAGCAGAAAGAAATGATAGAAACCAGAAACGATCGTTGCACTCAAGCATAACTCAAATCACTCGAGTGGTAGCCTAATACTCACCCGAGTTCCCCAAAGTGAGGTTCAGGAAGTGCTCAACCGAGAGCACGGGAACTTTCAAAAGGAAACATCACTCGAGCAAGGACCTTGGCACTCGAGTGATGGCTTAACACTCGTGAGTGTTAAAGCATACTCTTAAGAAATTGGCCTCGAGTAACAACCCAAGACGCGAGTTTATAGTGTCAAATACACCCACACTCGAGTGAGACAGGGTTCACTCAAGTGATAACCCGCAACACTCTCAAGTGATACAATACTCTTAGCTTTTTGCACGAAAGTGCTCCCAAAACTCAAAGGGAAAAGAGAATATGCACGGCTTCACTCGAGTGAAACCCCATATCACTCGACTGATGCATATTAGAAGCTAAAAACGCAGCAAAAATGACAAAACTTTCCAAATTTTACCCAAATGTTTCCAATTATCCCAAATTCTCAATCAAAGCTACTCCCACATAAATTTGCACAAGGAATCCAATGGAAACAACAAAATTACCAAATTCCTATTCCATTATCATGCTTTATTTTTAGGCTACATCTAATACCAAAATCCCAAAATCACTAAACTTAACATTTCAACCTCAAACCAATTCTATCTATTCACAACATATACCAAAACACCATTTCCATGACCATAGCATACAAAACTCTTTATGACCATAATTTTCTAAAATAAGGCCAAAAATTCCAAACTCAATCAAATGCCACAAAATTCATATGGAAAGATTCATTTCACATACCTCAACAACTTTCCTAAAGAGGTTTATTCATTCACCAACCACTAGATTTCCTTGAGAGTTCAAAACACCACCAATGGAAAATCTATCACCATAGAATCAAAGCTCTCAATCTAAGGAACAAGATTAAAGAAGTGAGTTTTTGCATTTGAGGTCACTTGCTTACCTTAAAATCAAGCCTCTCTCTCTCTCTCTCTCTCTCTCTCTCTCTCTCTCTCTCTCTCTCTCTCGAGCAACGATGGTAGCACGAATTTAGAGAGAGAAGGGAGGGATGAGAGCTTGAAGAAGGTGAAGAAATGATGATACTCCCCTCATACCCATGATGGTTTAATGAAAAGGAGGGGAAAGAGAGAGAGGAAGAAATGATACAAAAATGGGCCTTTGACTTTCTAATGCCCTCTCTTATGCTATAAGCTTGCCACATGTCACACTTCCATTGGCTCTCATAAAGTAAGTAACTAATTAGTTACCCTAACCACTCTATTAGTCATTTAGTTACATATATCATTTCTTCTTAGTTAGTAATTAATTTCCACATTAATCACTGACTAAGCACCTAATAATTTTCCACTAATTTTGGCACATTTACTGAAATTGCCACAACACATAATAATTCAGTCGTTAATTCAAAAATTATTCTCCATAATCATCATTAGTCCTTAATCAAAATTTGGGACATTGCATCTATAGCCTTTGAGATCACTCCAATATGATGTTTACAAATTTAGTTATGATTTTCCAAAGTTTGGGCAGAAAATCTGCCAGAATTTGCATAAATCCAAATGTGTGTTGAGGGATAATTACAAAAGCTATTTCTCTTCCTCTTTCCCTTGATTTCCATTAGTTTTAAGTGTCCAAGAGAGAGAAAGAGAGAGCTTGCTTGATTTCTAAAGAGAAGGTGGAAGAGAACTCACAAGGTATGTTGATTTCTTTAGTGAATTAGCTCCTAATGTGTGTAATCCTTTTCCTAAGCTTCTCCTCTATGTGATTCAAGGTTGTTGAAGCAAAACTTTCAATGTTAAAAAGGGCTAGGGTTTGGCCAAAGAGGGAAAAGCCTGAAGGAAGCAAAGATGACTTCCTAAACTTCAATATTTGATTATTTTGATTGTTGTGGTTGATTTAATCGGTGAATTTCTGGTTAATTCATTGTTATTGTAAATTTGGAGAAACGTTGAACCCTAGGATTTATGCTACCAAAATTGGGTCTAAATGGCAGTTATAGCGTAATTAAATAGTTAATAAAATGATTATAAGTAAAAAGAAACAAGTCTGCGGAGTCCGAATTGAAAAACCTCAATTTTTCTCGGAGAATTTTAGGTTTTGGCCAGTCCTATATGGAAGGGTTAGTGTTGGATTTTTTATAATTTGATGATTTCATTATATTCAGGAGGGAAAATTAGATGGGATCACAATTGAACACTTTTCTAGAAAAGCTCTAAAAAGCATAATGACCAAAATGCCCCTAAAACCCTGAATTAGGGGATGCCAAGGGCATTTATGTCTTTTGGCAGTTAATTTAGTAATTCCGAGGCCAAAAATGGATTCCTTGGGCAAAAATATGTCAGAATAACCCATATCAAAATTTCAGGAAAAGTATGGTCAGACCAGGTACGATGGGGCCGAGCCAGGACCCCAGGAGTATTTTGGTAATTTTTCACTATAAACTCATATAACCACCAGAAAAACTATGAAAGTGCATAAAATGGTACATGAATAGGTTTTAACATAATTCTTGTACATTTGACATTTTATAACCGAGTTGAGCGCCCAAGGGGTTGGCACGCTTATCGAGGAGGAAAAGACTTGAGGTTGTGACATTATCCTTCATACATTATGCTATAGTTCATATGACTATGTGGATGCCATTGTTTGTACTTTTATTAATCAACATGATCTGCCAAGAAGGGGCAGAAAGTACGAGAAGTGCACTTTACTTGGTTGTGGAATGACAATCCAACCAAAGTACTCGGATAGTGGTGGTGATACCCTATCCCATGTATACATACGTCTATATTGTTTATTAATTGGTGCATACATTATACATATCATATCTGCTTTCCATATTTTTATGAACGATAGTATGTTGTTACGGGATTCTTTGGAATCTCACTTTTTTTCATAAACAAAAATGTGCCAGCGGGAACTAGCGGATCCAAAGGCAAGTTGGTAGGCCCGGGGAACTGACGGGCATGGATCCCGAGACGATAACTATGGTTATATGTAGTCTGTATTTGAAATATTTTTGGATATTTTGTATATATTTATAAATATTATCGAATTATGCACGATTGATTCCTGTATGTAAACAAATACTTTTATCAGTACGATTGCATTTTTATGTAAGCCTGTGGAATTTGGTCTTTATCACTTTGCGCATATCAAAATGGAAACGGGTGTTGATAAAAGTACTATGCAATTTTTATTACAATAAACATGCTTGGTGTACTATAAAAATAGATGAGAATGTAATGATTTTTTTAAGGCTAAATTATACAAAACCCCCTAAATTTTAGGTCAGTTACATATAGCCCCTGACATTTTCAAGTTTAAATTTAACTCCCTGACTGTTCATTTTTTAACTCTTAACCCCCTGCTGTTAAGTGACCGTTATCTTTTTAATAAAAATTATTACTTCAAAAGATGAAATGACATGTAGTATCCTATATGACATCCTATGTAAATTACTAATTTCATAAAACCCTATGAACTTTGAATAGTTGCAAATAATCTCTTAAACTTTGATTAGTTACAAATAATCCCCTTGACATTTCAAAATTTAAATTTAACTTACTTAAAATTTTGATTTATAATATTAAACCCCCATGTTGTTACATTTATCATTTTAAAAAATTTATTAAGTTTTTTGCTATCATTTCTCAATTAAAATAGTTTTCTTACAACTGTTTAAAGTTTAGGGGGTTTTATGAAATTAGTAATTTACACAAGATGTCACGTAAGAAGCCACATGTCATCTCATAATTTAATGTGACATTTTCCTTTAAAAAGATAACTACCACTTAACGGTAGGGAGTTAATAATTAAAAAATTAATGGTCAGAGAGATAGAATTTAAACTTTGAAATGTCATGAGATCATATGCAATTGACCAAAAGTTCATAGGGTTTTTATATAATTTAGCTTTTTTTAATAAACCAAAAATATTTAAAAAGTTTGAAATGATCATTTTATCCCTGCTTATAAAAAAAAAATATTGCACATTTTCATTGTTCATCCTCCTCCTCTCATAATTACAAATTCAGTCTATAGTCATATAGGTTAGTAGTAATATATAACATCTCTTATGGGTTGTAGGTGGCAGGTTTAATCTCAGTGGTAACCTCCATTATCTAAAGGTATTTGAGGAATCTGGTACTCGAGTAGTGAGTAGGTGCAACTCTATTTTAATTATATTTAACATATTTTCAACCATATATAAATATATTTTGTTTTGCACGTATTTGAATATAAGATATATAATGTATCTTCGGCTATATGTAAATATTTCTTATTTTACATACATTTTGAATATAAGATACATACGGTTGAAGAAGGGCTACACACAAAAAATAGCTTTTCCTTTTAACTAGTTGGCAAAAAAAAAAATTTCCTTTTAACCATGACACATAGAAAATAGGTTGCACATAAACTTTTAGACAAATTTATGTTAGAGATTTTGCAATAATAAATCAACGAAGTAATTTACTCTGTTTTTTTAACCTGAGCAGGAATTTACGCGTTCATGAGAACGCCACTGTGATTACTATTACCGTGGGGTTTTGAAATTTAACCAAACGACCCTTAGTAAAATGCATGTAGATGATCTGAGCACTCCACTCCAGGACATTTGTATCCCGTAGAAATTTAAAGTGCTCCGGTGGGTCCCAGACTGCACGGGTTTCTTTCCACTGCTTCGAGGTATAGCGTAGATCGTTGCATCCCGGATTTGACTTTACTTTTTACCCCCTTGTCTCCATTGAAATGCCCAAAAAGTTCAAACCCAACTGTACGGAGAAATGTGATTTTAATAAAGAATAGACCTTTTCCTCATTGGCCCAAAAAAAAAAAAAAAAGCAGAAGACCTTTTCCTGTAGACCTAGCTCGTTGTTGATGGGTTGAAAACAATTTTTAATATATTGTTTTTATTCCTTTTTAAAAAATCCAAAAATATAAATTTTCCAAAAATAATTTGAGAAAAATCTATTAAATTTACACAGCAAAGGTTTTTTTTTTTAAGTTAAAACGAAATTTGCAAAGATACTCATAAATCACTTCCTAACAAAATACTTTTGTAACATTAAAATAAAAGTTTGCCATTAGAAACATATCATTTTTTGACTATAAAAGAAATGGCAAGCAAGCAATGATGTTTTTAAGGTAATGTTTCGCCCTTAATCTTAGCAGCATACCATAATATCCTAATCATGGTAAAAAAAACGAGTTTAATACTTTAATGATAACTTGTTAAGTTAAAATTAAAGATTCTATTAATTATATGGCGCACGCAATAGTGATAATGGGGACTTTAAGTAAATGGGGGTATATTACACAGTAGATATAGCGTTTGGCTTCGGTCCTTTTCTTTAGGAGAAAAGGACCGAAGCCAGCTCTAGATATTATAGGGTGCCTTCTAATTAAAACATGTTGTTGATATTTTTTTAAAGTATTTGACATTAATGCGTATTGGACATTTTTTTTTATATGTGCCAATATTTAATAAGATAATGAGAGTAAATAAAAATTAATATGATGTCATCGAAGTTTAGTATAATTAATATGACTATTTTTGAAAATTATTTAAATTTTATGACAAATTTAATGTTTTAATTATTCTTATTTAGTACATGTGAATTAATTTGAAGTGAGGTTTGAATTAAAAATTCAACATATGAAATTTAATACTTTATAAAATCATATTATAATATTACATAAAATAAATTGTTGGAATTTAATTTGAACAATTCATAATTGAAGACTCTGAAAATAGAAAAATAATACTAAATCTCAACTTCTATTTTTCAATCAACGACAAAAATGAAATTAAAAGAAGAAGAAAATGAGAAAAAGGATATAAAGATGATTCATGTCCTTATATTTGGAACCTCAAGCTGTATTAATTAGACTTTTTTTAGTCATCTGTTAATTGGGTGGTTGGTTCCATCACAATCTTTATTTTATAATTATGATGGCGATTGTCACTAATTTATTAAGCATTATTAAAGGCATATAAATTAATGACCACAAAATGAGAAAGAAAAAGAAAGAAAAGCAAATGATGTGTGTATATATATATATATATATATATGGGTGTGTCCAAAGTTCTTTTGAGGTTTATATTTTTCTTTTAATCTTTCCAAAAAGACTGCTTCTTGCTTTTTATAGACACTACAAAAGAGAGACACTATGGCCTGCTATGGGGCATGGATAATTGGAGACGCATCCAAGTTGAAATGGCTTTTTTATTTTATTTTTTTCTGTTTTAAAATTTGAGTTAAAATATATTACACACGTTTTTAAATAAAAAAATAAAGTACATGAATCTCTTTGATTTATTTTTTTTTAAAAAAATTATATAGTTTTTTATGTTATTCCTGAAATTTACATAAATTTTCCTTTAAATTAGATTTTTTATTTTTTGAGAAAAATTATTAATATTTTAAAATATAAAAAAAATGACATATTGTGATTTTAATTATGTTGTAGTGAAACTTTTTCAATTATCAATGGTGATTGGGACGAGCAAAAGTAACTTATTTTTCTTTGATAATGAAGAATTGGAGTTTTATAAATGAAAAAAAAAAAAGTTAGAAAAAGCCACCCCTTTATTTAATATAGTTATATGATATTCAATATCATTTTATCAAAATTTGAGTATTATTATATTCAGTTGAAATAACTTTGACACAAACATTTTTAACATTCACAAGGACTCGAAATTTGAGATTTAATGTTTAAGTGGTTGTAGTTTTTTTTTTTTTTATTAAGGTCAATTCCAGTTAGCAAAATAAGTTCCTTATAATTGAGCCTACTAATATTTGAATTTAACCTAATAGTATATAATAGTAGGATTAAATACTTGTAGATAAAGAGAAACTTGGGCCCTTTTTGGGGGGTGGAGAAAATGATGTTAATTTCAAAAGTGCAAAATATGTTCAATTCAATGTTTATTTTTTATATATAAAAAGAAGAATATATTTCTTTAAGATTGTGGATATCCACAAAGTGGTTGAATTTATCTTAGCAAAAAGGTGACAGTGAAACTGAACTATCATGAAGCCCCAACCATAGAGTCAGCCAAGGAATTTCTCAGTTCTTGTCCTTTTTTTCTCTTTTCTTTTTTGGGCCACGTTTTTCTCTTTTCATACAAAGTAACAAATGTATTAAAAAAATAAAAAAGAAAAGCATTTAGCTATGAACCTCAGCCAAGAAAAGGGAAAAAGTTATGGATTTTCTTTCTAGCGTCCATGTTTCTGCCATGTTCAAAAAAGGGCAATTAAATATATCAAACAACATGAAATTATATTCAAAAAATGGAGAAAAATTGAAAATAGCATTCAGTGAAATTATTCGACTGAGCTGATTTTTCGGCTAGCAATCCATCAAAAAATTTGACTGTGAATAAAACACAATCACTTTATACGGTTCATATTGTTAATCCCACTTAATGAGATGACAAGGCTTGTTGTTATTGTTGTTGTACTCGTTTGGAATGGCTTATTTTTATCCAAAACGTGTTTATAATTCGTGATTCACGGTATACGAGGTAAGTATGTGAGAGGAGTTTTTTCTCGGTTTGCATAATTCGGGCTTATTTTTTAAGCTGCCGCGAAAACAAACAAGCCTGTTGTTGTTTGTCTATTTGTTTGATTACATATGCATTCATGTTGTTCATTGAAACTTGCTATTCAAGCAATTAGTGTGGCGTGCAATTGGTAGCATGAATACTTTTTTTTTTAATCACTCTCAAATGTCACCTCACAAACCTAAGATCAATAATATAATATTTTTTTTTTTTTGCCAGCAATAGAATATAATATTTATTTTTATTATGACATTTGCACCTTAAAAACAATTAGTTTTTTTTGACATTTTCCCCTAAATCTATTTTGTAAAAGTACTAGATATCCTAGATTAAACATGCGTTGTCTTGACTTTTAATTGGACTACTTGATAATTTAGGATACATAAAACTCTTGTAATAGGAAAAAAGCGGATGCCTAAAATTCTTGAGAGAATAATTTAAAAATAAAAGAGCCATTACACCCAATAAAGGCGTTCAAAGTATTAAAAAAAAAGCCATTACAACCAAACTATATACACTAAGAATAAAGAGTTCAAAGTAAAAGAGTTTTTTATTTCACTGTGGGTTTTTCCTATCAAAATTTAGGATGTAGAGAGTTTTCGTATCTCCTAATAAATGTGATTCCCAACATAAAGTAAAAAAGTTTTAGCTATGAAAAAATAAGTAAAAAGTATTTGTTTGAAAATTTTATTGGGCATGATGACTTAAATTTAAGTATTGATATTATTGATATATGAAATCTTTTAAAGTATTTATAATTTTTTTTTCAATACAAAAAGTACTTATACTTTCTGTATATAAAAATATATCTAAGTATGTCTAAAAAAATTCAAATATAAACTTTTCACTGATTTTTTTGTTACCTATTTTCAAATATTTATTATTAATAAGAATAAGTTTTAAATTCAAAATATTTCTAACTACTATGGGTTCAAGTGGGTTTGACCATTTAAAATAAAATATTACTTTGAATCTTAATAATCACTTGTGAGGACTTTTCCAGTTTGAGACCTTACACAACTCAAATAGTATAAATTAATCGATAATACAAAATACTGGATGAATTTTACATAAATAAAATACTCCGACAAAAGAAATCAAGTTCCAATTAATTTTGATTATAATTACCTTTAAATCTATATATATATATATATATATATATATTCAATTCCTCCTTAGAAAAAACAACAAGCTTTAACTGTAATTTGAGCTTTGATTTCTTGCACGTTCAATAGGAGTTTATAATCAGCATCCTTGAGAGGAATCATAACATCAAACAAGTCCTTAGTTTTATTTTTCGTGCCTTCCATCCAACATTTGATTCTTTGTTCAATGAGGGGATCATGATACTTGTTCACTGTTCTCGTAGTGTCAACACCCATTTCCATTTCAATAATCAACAAGTAATAAAGATGGAATTCAATGGGCATACAGAAAAGTACAATTATATTAATAAAAATATTCATTTACAATACCGATATCGTTCGTCGATGAAATACAGAAAATACAGCGGAAACTTAATATTTACAAATTTCTTCAAAACATCCAAAACATAGACTAAATATAACCACTATCTTGTCATCGCCTCAAAACACGTGCCGCTCACTTTCCGGTGTCTACATCCTTGCCCTTTGGACCATTGGTGCCCTCTGATGTGTTTATTTAAAAATATGGTGAGATTTCGAAGAACCCCAGTAGAAACATGCTATCGTTCATAGAAAATGCGAAAAGTAAATATGGCATGCACCAAAGTATGCGCTAATTAATGAATAATATAAACACTTCATCGTCATGTATACATGAGTATGGCCTAGCCCCACAATCTACACGGGTTGGACTTCTGCCAACTCCCAGTATAAGTGCACACCAGCACTAACAGTCTCTCTCTAGACAATTCATGTTAATTAATAAAGTGCATTTACAAACAATGACATCCACACAATCATATAACTATAGCATAATGTATGAAGGATAAAGTCCTTACTTCGAAGCTTTATAAACCCTTATTTAGATGTGTCTCGAAATATGTGTCGTGTCCGGCCTTCGACTCGGTCCTAAAATATTAAATATACAAGAAATAGGTCATAACCTATCCAAGTATTATTTTAGACTCTTACATAGTATCATTTGGAAAAACTTGCCATCAAGCCAGGGTCTCGGGGGCATTTTGGTTATATTAGTATTTTCATAATTTTAGACTCTTCCATAGAATAACCACATTTTTCCAAAATTTTGACTTAGGCTATTCTGACTTATTTTCACCCAAGGAGTTCATTTCTGGGCTCGAAATTACCGAATTCACTATAAAATTATGAAAATACCCTTGACAGCCCCTATTTAGGGATTTCAATTTTGTTTTCGTAATTATGTTTTTCGGCCTCTACCGAAAAAATGCTCAACTGTAACCCCACATATTTTTGCCCACTGAATCCAATGGAACCATTTATTTCATGAAATTCCAACTCCTACCCCTTGAAACAGTGCTGGCCGAAATATTGAAGAAAATGGAAAAAATAGTTTTGTGTTTTATCGTCCAAAACTTATACTCTTCCACTTATAATCCTTGATTAACTCACTTAAACACTTCTTAATCATGATTTAAAGAATTTTGGGCAGCATAACCCCTTAGGGTTATAAATTTTCAAATTTTATAACTCAACCAAAAATCACATAAACCAAATAACAATTACCAACAACTTCATACTAACATAAAGTTGAGATTGGTATAATTACCTCTTAAATTCCTTGGATGCTCTTACTCTAAGCACCTCCTCCTTCTCTTCTTGATCTCAAAGTATGATTTCACCACCATGGATTCATGAGAAACAAGAGTTTAGAGAAGAACTTCATGCATGCTTACAAGAAGAACACTTAAGAAACAATATTTACCTTAACTTTTTCTTCATTGGGCTCTCCTCTTCTCTCTATTTCTTAAGCTCTCTCTTCTCTCTTTTTACCTAAGACTTGGACGAAATGAGGCATGAAAGAGGAAGGAGGATGTTTTTATTAATTGGTCTTCTTCCTTCCTAACTATTGATTTAATTAAGAGCTTATAATGTGACACTTGTCACAATCCCTTCTTCCCTCATAATTACTCCACTTAATTTCCATTAAATTGAATAAATTTCCTTCCCTTTCCTTGCTCCTCAAATCCATCCTCTCCCCGCTTTTTCTCCAACTAGCCCATGTTTTTTCCACTAGGTCTAAACTTACACTCTTCCATGCAATCATGTTTTTCATTCCTTCACTCAAGCTTATCCCATCATACATTACACCATCCTTCCATATTGTATACATTCCATCTTGGTTATTGTCAACACCCGTTTCCATTTCGATAATCGGAGAATAATAAAGACAAAATTCAATGGGCATACAGAAAGGTATAATTATACTGATAATAATATTTATTTACAATACCGATATCGTTCATCAATGAAATACAAAAAATACTGTGAAAACTAAATATTTACAGGATAACCCAAAATATCTAAGGCATAAACTAATTATAACCACTATATTGCCCTTGCCTGAAGACACGAGCTGAGATATTTGTTTTTGAAAAAGGGTGAGATTCCGAAGAATGTTCGTAAAGACATACGATCGACATATAAAATGTGAAAATTAAATATGCAATGCACTATATTAGGCAAAAATGAAAATTCGATTCGATTCATATAGATTTACCTCAACTGAGTCACCGACTATAGCTAGGATTTCCGATAATATACCTCAACTGAGTCATCGACCACAGTTAGGATTTTCCGATATACCATTATTGGGTAGCAAACCACAATTAGGTACTGTGTCTCAAGCACGCAATCATATCACGAAATACAGTAACAAATACATATAATTATTCACATAGTGTATGAAAGATGGTAGTCCCTACCTCGAAGTTTGTTAAACCCCTTTTTCAGTGTGCCTCATAAAACGTGTCATTTTCGGCGTCCGACTCGGTCCTAAAATATTAAATGTACCGGAAATAGGTCATAACCTATCCAAGTATCATTTTAGACTCTTCTATAGTGTTTTTTGTGGTTCTATTAGTCTATGGTAAAATTTTACCAAAATGCCCCCGGGACCCTGGCTTGATGGCACGTTTTCCCAAAATTTTGACTAAGGCTATTCTGATGTATTTTCACCCAAAGAATCCGTTTTGGGCTCGAAATCACCAAATTCACTGTCAAATTACGAAAATACCTTTGACGGCCCCTATTTAGGGATTTCAGTGGCGTTTTCGTAATTATGCTTTTACGGCCTCTACCAAAAAAGTGCCCAACTGTAACCTCACCTATTTTTACCCACTGAGTCCAATGGAACTATTTATTTCATGAAAATTCAAATCTTACCCCTTGGAAAAATGCTGGCCGAAATATTGAAGAAAATGAAAAAAAAATAGTTTTGTGTTTTATCTTTCAAAACTTGTACTTTTCCACTTCTAATCATTGATTAACTCACTTAAACACTTCTTAATCATGATTTAAAGGATTTTGGGCAGCATAACCCCTTAGGGTTATAGCTTTTTAAATTTCATAACTCAACCAAAAATCACATAAACCAAACAACAATTACTAACAACAACTTCATACTTAACATAAAGTTGAGATTGATATAATTACCTCCTAAACTTTTTGGATGCTTTTACTCTAGGCACCTCCTCCTTCTCTTCTTGATCTTAAAGTGTGACTTCACCACCATGGATTCATGAGAAACAAGGGTTTAGAGAAGGATTCTAAGAAAATGCTATAAGAAAAACCAAAGAAACTATACTTACCTTAACCTTTTCTTCTTCCTTCTTTCTACTCTTTGAAGTTTCTCCAAGTTCACTCTCTCTCTTTTCTCTTTGCTTTGGCCGAAATATGTCCAAGAGGAGGGAGTGGATGTGTTTTATCATTTTGCCTCTTCCTTCCTTTTAGCCTTTGATCTCATCAAGGGTTGAGATTTCACCACCTTTCATGCATCATTCCTCCTCCCATACCTCAAACCATGCCCTATTACTTTATGCCATACTCCCTCATCATTTAACTTCAATTGGAATTGGGCTAGATTCCCTTCTTGTTACAAAAAAAACGTGCTGCCTCCTATACCTTAACTAAACTAAGTGCTTTTTTCAACTAAGTTCAATCTTACACTCCTCCATGCACTCAATTCATCATTATTTGTCAATGTAGCATTATTTTAATGCAATTTGACATGTGCTCATACAAATCCATTATAATTTAATCCCCTCCTTATATGATCATGACACTTGGCATTTTAATTCAATTTCTAACACATTTTATTTTCAATTTTCGGAATAATGTCAATTCTGGCAGATTTTCTTCCCTAACTTTGAAAAATCATAACTAATGTTGTAGACATAGTTTTGGAGTGATTCCAAAGACTATGGAACCCTTATTGAGTCTAGTTTCAAGAAAAAATATAGAATTTTACTAACTGGGATCATATTATTCCCATATTTTAAATCTTTGACCGCTGCTCCAGAAACTTTCTAGATTTTCTGGGCTAACTTCAAAAATTTATATCCTTTTGTACATAGCTTCAATTGATTCGTATGACCTATCAAATTAAAGCTTAAAATATCTACTTTCATTTTGTAAAATTTCATAATTTTTTCTCATAATTTGGTCTTCTAAAACCTCATGACAAACTCACTGCCCCACAGGTGATTTCACTAAAAATACTATTCAACTTTCAATTTTCAATATTTAATTCCTTTGGCCTTAAATATTCACCATTTCATTAAATTTTTCAATTAATTACATTATATTTTAGGTGAATATAAAATTTGAGATGTTACAGTTATCATTGATATGTGCATGTAGTATAGTCATCATAACCTTCTTCTTGTAGCATGTGATCATGAACTTAATTTTTTTTCCCTTTACCTTCATGCTTGGACGAAATTAAAGAGAGGAAGGGAAGAAAATTATTTTTCATAACTCCATAATTCACATAATTGGTTTATGTATAATTCCCCATAATTTCACAATCCTTGATTTATTCCACCAAGAATAATCCCATTATACATTTTCCTTTATTTTCCTTGATTAATTGAAATTAAATCCAATTAATTGGAAAATAATTAATCTTGGGCTATATTGGCAAAATTATGATTTTGCTGTCACCTTTGCAATTTAATTCCTTTTCTTGAATTAATTTGGTCATTTCCTTATGAATATGAATATTTCAAAATTCACAAGATCCAATTTCCATGAATATTTACCATTTTATTGAATTACTCAAATAATTATAATATATTTTTGGTGAATATAAAATTTGGGGTGTTATACATAACATTTTTCAAGATTCTTTGGTGCTCGTCCAAGTGAGTCCCTTTGTAGCTGACTGGAGAAATCATGGGGAGGGTCTGACTGAAGAGGAAGAGGGTGGAGGAAGAGCGAGAGTGTGGAGAGTTTTTTTTTAAATTAAATAATGATTAAAAATAATAATGTGAGTCCTAAAAAATAGAAATTTGTGCAAGTTAATAGTGTTGGCATTTTTACCTTATTTTAAAAAGTTCATAGGCACTTTTGCACCCAAAAAGAGTTTAAGGTGTTAGATGCTTTTTTGAGAAAATTTTATGGATATTTTTGCCCGTTAACCTAAAATAAAATAAAAATTAATTCAATTTTAATAGGAAAAATCCATTAAATTTATTTTTAAATTTTAAAATACAAATCTACTAGTTTTGAAAATAAATAGGAAGTGTGTGTGTATATAATGTCAATAGGGATTAAAAAACATTTATATTAATCTTTGTTGTTGAATGAACACGGTAGATGCCAATAATCTAATGGGATTAAAAAAATATTAATATTAATGGTGGAATGTTTCAAATTCGATTCACCGCAGTCTTATAATCTAGTCAATACTTTATGAGAAGATATAGCGAGAAATATTACAATTTACAAATTAAAAAATACGTATAAAGTAGTGATCCAAGTAAAGTGCCTTTTTTCACAAGTAATTGTCAATGTTTGGTTTCTGAATTTGGTTGGGGAAGCTTTGAATGTTTCATTCTTCTTCTTCTTACTACATGACAAGAGTGGACCTTTCATTCTTTTCCTTTATATTTCATTCCCCTTTTGTCTGATTTTTAATTAATTAATTTGAATTGAATCATTCTAAGAGCCAATCCCTCAATTGGAACCTTCTTATGTTTTCATACCTAAGCCAACCAAAATGGATGCTTTCTTCTCCAATATTTATTACCTTTTATTTGGTTTATTTCCTTGCATCTTCCTCCCTGTTTGTTTTATACACAATTACACAGTACCCCGTGGAGAAGCAAATGTTATGCAAAAAAAAAAAAAAAAAAAAGACATTTTGTTTGTTTTTTTTAAGAAAAAGATAATCACAATTTATCAATTCAGGTTGTTATATGAGTAGTAAGGTTTTCATCTCTTTACAAATGGTGAAGGTTCAAGTTTTATTCAACCGTGTTTGGCTGGTGTTTCAGTTTAAGCTTTTTTTTTTTTTTTTTTAATATTTAGAGGAACTAAATCTACTTTGTAAATTTAAGGAACTAAATTAAAATTTGATATAAATTTAGAGGATCAAGTATATACGTTGGCTCATTGTTTTAAACCAAACTTTTGACCTTTTTAAAATCAAATAATGAATGAATATAAACATATTTAATTAAAAATTACTCCAATTGAGTATTTTAGGATTTTCAATTCTATGTAAAATTGGGCATTTTTGTTAATTGACCTTTTCCAAAATGTCAATAAAGGAGCAAGATTCTCAATTAAGATTTCAATATTTTAAAGTATTTTCCCTTCATTTTTTATAGGATAAAATTAATTAATGTGTACTAATAAGAAGATTTTTCTAATTTATGCCTTTAAAATTTTCTTCATATTTGTAATTTTTCCCTAAATTAATACTCATTATTTTTTAACCTTTTTTCTAAGGTAGATTAAGTCTTTTTATTAAAAAACCATGAGTGTTTTAGAAAATATTAATTATTATTATTAATTACTTCTAGAAGGATTTGTAATGTCTTATATATATATATATATATATATATATATATATTACTCCCTCTAATCTTTATTGGAAGACACTTTTTAAAAACAGTCTTTATTATAAGTCACTAAATGAAATTAATTATAACCAAAAAAGTATTACTTTTCTTATTTGGTCTCAAAGTGTAAATTGGCCGAATAATTTTTTGTCCCTATTTATTATTTTTAATTCTCTTGTTTTACTTTGCTTCCCCACAAAAGTCAACTGTTTTCGTCATTTTCCTCTGCGTTCACACGTGAAAAATAAAATACCATTTCAAAGACAGCTGACTTTTACGTTTCAATGACTAGGTATTTTTATTTTCTTTCTTTCAGCTTTCATCTCATTCGTCCGCCACATCTAACGGTTGCCAAGAAGACACAAACTTGCGATGTTGCTTCTCTCTACATTCCATGAAGTGATGCATTTTCATCTGAGTTCTTTGAGTATTTTTTAAGGTGCTCAAATAAAATAAACACTAATTATGAACCTTATCATGCAAGATTATATTATCATTTTTTATCATATCCTTAAAAAAAGTTAATAAATGTGCGGATAACTTGCCTTTCATCATATTAGGATTTTAAGACTAAGTAAATCTAGAGTCGGGAATACGGGCCAGCCTTTTAGGGACTCGGGCCTAAATGGGCCGGCCCATTTATACTCGTTTGTTAAAAAGTACCATATTTTTTAGGCCCGTGACCTTATAGGGCTGGCCTTTCACGGGCTCGGGTATAAACAAGCTTAAACTCTTTTTAATTCAAAAAAATTTCTTTTTCAAGTTTTATAATTTATTTATTATTTTACTTTAAATTGAGATACATTATTTTTAAAACTCATAATTTTTTAGTTAAAATAATCATCTAATGTCCAAATTAGCCTTTTTTTTAAAGTTTAAATTAATAAACCATTATAGAAAATAAAATAAATCAAACCAATTAATAAGTGTTTGCCTGTTATTAATATTCTATTAGGCACTTAGGTGTCTCTTATATTGATAATTTGATATAATGATATTATATTTATTAATTTATTTTAAAAAAATATTAAACTGGCCTAAAAGGGCCGGCCCTTTTAGACCCGCTGCTCTTTTTAGCCTCTAAATCATAAGCCCGGCCCTTGAAAGGCTCGGGTCTAAACGGGCTCAGCCCGAATTCCTGGCTCTAAGTAAATCACTCATTGGATTTAGGATTTTTTTTGTGAGAAAAATTGTTGAAAATCCTCAGTTTCAAAATTTATTGCTTAAATGTATTTAAAATTTGTCTAAGGACATCATCAAAAAAAAAAAAAAAAAAATTGTCCAAGGACTTACGCAAGGTATATTTTTAGCCGATGGAACTCGTTTTTTAACTACGTACAACATATTTTTAATTATATGCAAAACAAAGCTAACTTTTTTTATGTTAAAAACGGAAGACATTGGCACAATATCTAAAGATACATGGTACACTGTTAAATAAAAGAAGAGTTCCATTAGGTCAAACTTCAAAGATCCGAGTCCTTAAATATCTTTGGTAATAAATTTTGCATCTAAGGATTAATTAGCAACATTCTCTCTCTGTTTTTTTTAGTTTTTCATCGTAGTTTTGTAAACCAAAAAAATAAAAAAAAGATGCGTCTTCAATGACATAATGGCTTTCCGTGCGAACCTTAAGATAAATCTAGCGACTAAGATGAGTTTTAAAATGTATTACGTAAAGCTCAAGGGATTTTTCAGTATTTTCCTATGTAAAATCTGACTGTTCCTGTATATGCATTCCAAAAGAGAAAGACAACACTCACATAAAATATTTGGATGATTGAAGGTTTGAAACCTTCCTTTCAACTTTTATTTCAGTTATTCTCTGCTTTTGCTTTTCTTTAACTTGAGTGAGTCAACTTTAGGCCAAAAGGGGGGGGGGGGAGAAAAACTTAAGTCAACTTTGTTCGTCCTTTCCTCTGCGTTCACATTTCTAATCCCATTTGAGAGATCGTACAGAATACCATTTCAAAGGGTATGACTTTTACATATTCAAAGTCAACAACTCAGTTTTTCTTCAGCTTCATTTTATTCCTTTTGTGGGTTCTCCAAGATTCAAAATTGCATTATATAGACTTCAATCTGAGCCTTATGATAAATCTAATGACTTACATGAGATTGAAATTCCATATAATTGAAGGGTTTCAATAATCTCATATCCAATTTAAAAATTCAAGACAATAACAAAAGGAACTCTTATTTAAATAGATAGAATCGATTACATGAATCATACAATATCATTGTGCTCTAGCAACGTCAAATCTTTAGATAAATTGTTAGCCAAAAAAATTTTATTGAATGTTTTTTTCGGTTTTCTTCTACCTTTTTTCAGAACACTTGATATTGCTTAATCTACCTTCTCAAAAGAGCCTTCAATTACCTTCTTTGTACATGTGTGAATTGCTTCAAATGATTTTATACCGTTTATCAAAAGAGCAGGACAATTCCTATATGTAGAATAGATGAGTGAAATCATAGACTGGTTTGGCCAAAAAAAAAAAAATCTTGGACCAGACAAAACTGAAATCCCTTAAACTGTATTAACTCCAAATCCCCGAGATGAAGACTGAAAAAAAAACATTTATTGTGTTTCCATATTACACACATCAATTTGACAACTTGCATTTATTGTGTTTCCATGTTCTACCAACAGCTTCACTCGCCACAACACACACTAATAACATCTTTCTATTCACAGTGCTACTTCAATATAACAGAGTTTCATTGCTAGAATTATTGACACATGAAAGGCACATGTGATGAAGTTGCCAATCAATTTTCATAGGTTCCTTTGACTTTCTTTCCTTCCGTCCAATCAGACTCAGGTGCCGACTTATGGCCAGTGAACGGAGACCGGTGGGCCATATGAATATCTCCATGCTCCACAAGCTAAGCATCTATCTATGTCAACCCTGTTTTCAAGGGTACAAAATTTGCAAGACCACATCTTGGACGTGTTGATATTTTTCTGCCTTTGTGTTCCACAGGCTTCGCATTCCAGAGCAATCGACTGCAACAAAGCCAAGACATCAGCATAATTTAGTTCTGTAAATGATGATGCAATGAAAGTATATGCAGAGACTCCCAGCACTGATGAATATGCATAAGATGATTTCTACAGATATCCCAACAGAGTAACCGTTACTAATAACACAAATCCAATGTTTTATGATTAGCGTTGAACAAACTTTTGTGCAGCAACTTAAGTTACCACTGATTTGGTCAATATGATGGTGTGGGAGGAGAGCAGAAGGCAGAGTAGAAAATATCCTCAGCAAGTCTCACGCCCATATATGCTGTAGGCTGAGCATCATTGTGATGTTTGAAAGAGGTATGAGGAGGGAAGAGAACAAAGAATGAGGCAGAGAGAGATGAGAGAGAGAGAGAGAGAGAGACCAGAATTGAATAAGTCTGAGCATAATCAACAACATAACATATTCCGAATCCTAAGTCCCTAATTTATATACAACCTACGCTAACGGTCATCAATACACACTGAACATAATTAACCTATAACTAACCCAAAACTAATTCTTATGCTTATTATTATTGACTCAACACATTGAAAAGAAAGAGATAATCCTACAGAAATAAATTTGTGGAAAGTGCTTTTTATATACTGCTGAGACACAATTGCAACATAAAAAACATGACCGCCCACATCAGAAGCATGAATTCTGAGGTAGGGTTTATAAGAACCTTGTAGGTTCTCCAACCTCAAAAGCTGCCTTTGGGGATCTGGTTCTAAGTTCTTATCATCAATTATTTTCATCTTTGCATCTGACAAAAGAGCTAATCAAGTGAAAACCCCCAAGAAAAAACCTGCATCTGTTCACTTGTTTCCCACCAATAAACTGCATACATCTTTGCGTGTATTCCATCCTTAATGTATGTACTCAAGTTTTAGAAGTACCAGACAGATCTATCATATGTTGTCAGTGACCAAGAGCCAAGCACGGGCCATTTATTTGCATGATCCCTTCTCATGTAATAAAATTACATTATTACTAAGCACACAGCAGTGCAGAAGAAATGTGAGAAACAGCACAAAAACCAATTGGAAAAACAGCTTTAAACCATCAATACTATATGCATTCAACAAATTTATGGAATACAAGCATATAAACAAACTGTACCTCATTTAACAAGGTGCAGGTATTGCACTGCCATTTTGCTCCACCATCTTCTGTTTCCCTGCCTATTGTAGGCTGAATAGATCTATCATTAGAATTCCAGGGCATTCCTTGCCTCCCAGAAGATCCAATCAAACTAGTATTCTCATGGATAGGTGTGTCATCGTTGGCAGAGTTTGATCCACACCATGTGTCATCATGCAGTCTCCTTTCTGCAGCCATGGCGGCAGCTTGAACTGGACTCAAAGCTGACTTAATGCTATGATTACCACCTAAACGCTGAGGTCCAGAAGGCAATAAACCTCCATGGCGTGCTCGGCTTTCAGCTGCAGCCAATGCAGCCTGGCGAAGTGATGGTAGAGGAGGTTGACGGGAGAATCCACCCAAACGTCTCCCAGGAAGGTCAAATCCTTGCCCAGTACCACTAATCCCTTTGGCCATCAGTTCTTCACATTCCTACAGGCAAGTGGAATCTTCATTAAGTACACACAGGTGCCAAGTGCTAAATATCAAGAGACAAGCATAGGAGTACCCCAATGATTGCGTCAAGTTACTTATAATTTTGTTTATGGCAACTAAATACAATATTTTATGGCACAAGGTAACAACAACCTCAGTACCATCACACACAAACCCCCCCCCCCCCCAAAAAAAAAAAACTTCCATTGATTGGGGTTGCAGATGCACCTTATAAAAATGGACTTATTTTATATGATATGCAGAAAGGCAGCCAAAATCTTAATACTTCATATTTTTATTGATATAAATTACATAAAAATGGTAAAAACATATCCTTGCAGAGCGCATGTAATATTAAGGTCATATGTACCATTAAAGATTAAAGCAGTTATGATTTATGGCTTCTAACTGCTTGTTTTTTTTTTAATCAATTTCAAATTCAAAGAAATTTAAGTTTATTGATGAGAAGAGAAGGGCACAAAAACAGAAGACAAGAGATCCTCCTCAGTCAACAGAGGAAACAAGACTATTCTGTGCAAAAAGCTTTCCATTCCCTTTGTAAATCTATGAGCAACATCCTCATAACCTACGTCTCTACCCAAGGAGGAGGACTTCTAAGTACACTATAAAAAACACTGGTAACAAATTTTTTAGAAAGAGTACAAAGCATTGGTTACCTTCCTGATTTCATCCAAAAGGTTATAAAACTGAGCGTTGTGAGGACCATGTTCATTATGGCAGAGTTCATGTAACATAGTGTCAAGAATCTGTTCATAAGGGTAGAAATCCCATTCACGGTCAGGCCTTCGCAATCTTAGCTTTATCTCTGCACCTGGTCCGATATTCAGTCCTTGAAGTGATGGATTGGCAGGACTGCATTCTTATGTTTTAGATTAGACAGCACGAAGCAATATGCAAGTGTAATTTTTTTGTCCTTTTAAAAGAAAATGAAGGTAGGTGAATATGAGTGTACCAGAATTCGGAAAGAACTTGGACTTTCCATTTTCTTTTCCTCATTATAGGTTGCACCTGTTTAGCCACCTTTTCAAGAATCGTCCTTGCTTCATCTTCTCCAATTCTCTTTAGGGAGTTGATTTCCCAAACCTTGTTAAGATCATTAAGATCCATGCTAAATAGTAAAGAAAGGTTCTTAAACCTGCTTCTGCAACAATCACCAAAGCATGAATCATAAACTCTACTTAAATTATTGTGAAACAACAACCTTCGCTCTAAAATGTAAACAAATGCACCACTAAACATCAGAAACCACATTTTCATTCACTCAAACATGCAACTCATATTTCTTTTTTTCTTTTTCTTTCCTTTTTTTTTTTGTACAAACATTCAACTCATGTTGTAGCAACATGAGATAGCTATAGTAATCACTAAGAAGCAACAATACATATTGGACATTAGACATAATACAAGAGAGGGGATCTAGTTATTTCATGTCTAATGTGAGTGTTAGCTATAAGTTAGACACAATATGGCTCTTTTTTATTTTTAACCCTGTTAGAATCAGTGCTTCATAAAATCAAACTAGAATGAAAAAGAGTACTTTAACATCCTCTAAAAACAATATCAAGTAGTAAACCTTAACAGCTTGTCAGAGTTCAACCCACTAAAATTTAACCCATTAGAGTAAATTTGATAAATGAAAGGGACTAAAATGTAAGAATCAGTAAGCATACAGTGTTATGCCAGAACGTATACACCAAATATAGAGAACAAATTTTCGCCGCCGATATTCAATATCTCAGTTTTCTTTTGTTTGAGGAGTTGATGAAGTTTAAACAGCCAGTTCAATCTAACAACAAGATCCTCCGCTATATCTCAAAACCTCATAATTAAAAGCTTTACTAAGGAAAAACGATGTATCCAGCTGAATTTATAAAATTGATGGTACAGAATTGAGGGACACTCACCTCCTTTCTGGATACAGAGGACGTTACCGTAATACGAAAACGTCGTCGTCAAAAAATAGGCCGGCTTGAAGATTTGATCGCAAATTACAGTAATGGGGGAGAGATTCGTTTTCTTATCTTAATTGGTATTTGACCTTTGTGATGGACAAAATACGAGTAGTTAACCAAAAAAAAAAAAAAAAACATAGTAACTATAAAATTTACACATCAAAATTTTATCCACCTTCATGTATTATTTCTGGCAAAAAAAAAAAAGTACTTCCCCCGGTCTTAATTATAGGATAACATTTGAGAATTGATCTTTATCCTAATTATAGGATAAAGTTCTAATTTTTATTAATTTTTTTCCCAAAATACCCCCTATTGATATTTTCTCAATAATAATTAAACACAATAATAATTTAATAAGAGTGGATCGGAAGTTATTAAGAGAGATTAACAACGCCGGATTACGTGAGAGCTTGGAGAAGTCGTGTGTGAAGCATGAGAGGTACAAGAAAAAATAGAGAATTAACGTAATTGGATGTCATTTTAAATTTTAAATAAGGGTATTTTAGGAAAATAAATATGATTAACTAATTTAACCATCATCCTTAATTTCTCCAAAGTTAGGTAAATATGTCCTATAATTAAGACCGGAGGGAGTATTATTTATGCAATTTCTGGCAAAAGTTAACAATCATGTTTTCTAAATTTAAAATTTGTTAAAACAAAAAAATGAGGCCTTTAAAACTTTTCTATTTATTCCAAAAGTTTAGCAATTAGCAAGGACTTTTTTAAATTATTCACAAATTTTATGAATCATGGGTTATAGACTTTGTAATACCTCAAATTGTGTAGCTGTTGCAATTATAAGGTAGTCTTAGGGTCAAAATCCCATTAAAATAAGAAATTGCATTGTTCCGGATTCGATCCGGCATGTATTGTGGGGTAGATTTGTCCATAATAGTCAAACGTGATGTGTAGAGAAGGACCATGAGGGAAATAAGAAACTTGTTAGTGGGGAGGGTGCCTAGGCAAAGCCCAATCTCATTAACAAATAGAAATTAGTGTTGGACTTGACAAGCCCATTACATTTCTTTCAGTCCTCAGGAGGCCCATCTGCAAACTAACCTCCTGACTGAGCCTTCATTCCGCAACCAGGCAGCACAAAAATTTCCCTCCCAATTGGTATGTACAACAAAATACTTCTTAAGCGTCTAACCTGTACACTTCTGTCATTACATAAATCTCTGATTAATGCTACAATCGCTACTGAATCTGATTCTAATAAGGACTTTTTAAAAATTTAAACTAGAGTTCTTCCAAATTAAACTCGTGTAAGAATACGATATCGGAATATGGTATCAAGCCAGACTCGAACCCGATGGTATGCTAGAACATAGTATCAGAGTTTGGTTTAGTTTGGGGTTCTTGATTTCGTCCTCCTTGGCAAGATTATGAGTACCAGGTGAGCGAGCTTCCCTTCCTTTTCCCTTTTTTGCCGAATAGAAATTGTGATTAACCAATTTTGATTATAGCTGTATTTTGGATCACTTAAGTTTAGAGAATAAATCTTTATTATGCAAGCCAAGATAAAACTCTTCTTACATATTTATCTCATATACCATAAATCACAATTTATAAACGTTTATTGTCTAAAAATAAATCATTCAAAACCAACACTATATATTATTGGATATTCTAGGAATTGAAGATATTTTAGTTGGGACTGAAAAGACACTTGAAGACTTTTGCAGAAACTATGGAACACACTGATATATTCTATAGGCTCTCATTTCAACGAAGTCTAAGGACTTCTGCGACTGCCAAAGGTATCAAGGACCGACAATTATTATAATGGTATGGTTTGATAATCGAGAGTCTGCACCATACTCATTGTACTTAATATGTGTTTGGATTAATTTCTTTTAATAGTTTTTATGATTTATGAGGTAAATATATGAGAGAAGTTTTATCTCAGATTGCATAAACCATAATTTGAAACCATAATTTGAAACCATAATTTTGATGCTTGTCAAACCCACACTTAACCTTACACCTTTACCCCTTCTATTAATATCAAATATTTGGTTTCACTTCATACATAAAAAGACCCATTTTCATTTCCCATTTTAATTCTTATTTTTTTAAGTGTGTGTTCGAATTAGCTTTTGGAGAATAGCTTTTACAGTTTACGAGGTAAATATGTGAGAGGAGTTTTATCTCGATTTACGGAAACAAAATCCTGAAACCATGGTTTTTGGGGTGACCGAAGCATTCAACTATGCTAAAGGGGACCTTAGATTCAACAAATATTTCTGAATGACATGAATGTGACGGGAGAGATAAAGGGTAAGGAGAGAGGCGAGCAAAGTTTTTGATGAGGGCCAAAATAATTGTGATGCGGAATCGCGACTATGAAATGGTGTCGGCATTTAACCCAATAAAACACCTGTGTATGCGCATGCTTACATTTTCTTTTGATTAAAAAAATAAAAAAGATAGAGAAAGAGAGATTTCTTTTTGCTCATAGTTTGGTGGTGGCTTCCTAGTTTTTATTGCGACCTGTCACTTTCCTTCACCCACTTTTGTGTTTTACTTCTTCATGATAGTTAGAGTAAAATACTCTAACCCCTCTTATATTTTATTTTAATTATACGGACTGATCTTTTATTTTAAAAATATACACTTAAGTCCAAACCGTTAACTTAGTTAAGGATTTATTTTTTAGTTAAAATTTATATTAAAATAAATTTTATTTATTAATTTATCCTTCATCATTACTAATTTCCTAATTTTGACTAAAATTTTTTAAGTAATTTAATAATTTTTCTTTCTTTTTCTTTACTTATTTTTTACTTTTGTAAATAGATATATGTTAAATTTTTTTCATATCAAGATAAATACTTAATTAATTTAATTAACGTAGACATAGAAAACTTAATTAAAAATATGATTAATCCTATTAATAGATGCATACCAAAATAAAAATCTTTATAAATGTTTGTGCCAAAAATGTATTTTAAAAATTAAAAATTAAAATTAATATAAGTACTATATCAAATTTATATTACTAATAACATATTGTAAATAAAACATATTTCTTTTTTTTTATTTTTGTCTTTCATTTGAAAGGCATATTTTTTAGTCATTTAAAAGAATACTAAATAAATAAGTTTCAATAAATATGATAAAAATTTAAAATTTAAAATTTTATAATATAATAATAATTGAAAATTTTTATTATATATTGGAAATTTTGAACATACATGTCTTAGAATTATTTTTTTATATAAAAATTTATTTTTAGATAAATACAAATGTTTATTCATTTGTTAAAAAAAAGATATTTTGCTCAAAGTAAATGTTTAATAGTCAAACTTAATAGTCTTTTAAAGATCATGTTTGTATAATTTAGATAAAATAGAGAGATAAACAATATATTTTACTCTAATAATTATATATAGAATTATCCATAGGGACCCAATAAGGTGGTCCATTCTTGTCTCACTCTTTTTTTATGTTCGAATTTTCTCTCTCTTATCCAGTCACTGCACACCTCACCTACTTCAATATCATTGCGTTATTACGTCGATAATTTAATTATCACATCACCTATTGTCATTTTTTTTTATTGGTCAAGGGTTTTCTCTCAAGATTTAAAGAAATTCTCGCATCTCCTCTATGGTCTATTTTATTAGTTGAACAAAAATACTTACCCTACATTTAGATTAAAAGAAAATTAGTAGGAAAAAAAATTAAAGGAGAAAGCTCCCAAAAATATAATTTTTTTTACTATTTATAGAAATTTTCAAACTTAGTATTCTCTTACCTATTTTTTTCTTATTTTTCTTTCCATCCAAACATAATATTAAATTCACTAACATTTTTGATTTAACATCTAATTTATCTTTTAAAACATCAATTTGCAAGTTAATTTGCACCAAATAAACAGATGAGATCGTGTATTCGACCTGAATAATATATGTTGTTCTTTTTTTTCCCCCCCTCCTATTATTTATTCCTCAGCATGAAAAATGAAAAAGACAACAGTCTTATCACACACACCAATTATATTAAAAATAAAGTTTTATAAAATTTTAGGTCACTTGAATCCCCCAAAAGTAATTAAAATTAAAATAAATTTTATTAATTAAAGAGAACTTGTAAGTATATTTATATATTACATCGAAATCTTCACATCAGTGGTTATGAGATTCTATTAGGATTCCCTTATATATTCGTAAAGTTACTATCATCAAAGTTGAGGAGAAGGATGGAAGCTAGAGCATTTGAACTTATTCTTAGTACTTGTATTTTGCCTCCACTTAAAATTGTTATTTTAACTATTAAAAAATAAAAATATTCTCATATATTTAATCTGTACAACACAAAATTATTTAAAATAAGTAAAATCACACACACACACACACAAAGTTTTTCCTAATAAATCCATGCTATTAGTCTTATTAAACACGTTTTCCAATGTAAGATGCTAAAACTAAGCTTTTTTTTTTTTTGGCTAGATATAGATACCCTTTTATTGAAAATAATCCTCTTCAAGATATTATCGGACACTAATTATAAACATTTCGTCTAATAAAAATTTCAATTTTAACTTATCAAGTTGTAAAAAACTAACCTCTCCTAATAAAATAATGGAGCAATTATTCTACTTTTTGGGTTGTCAATAACAGTTAGGCAAATCAGCCCGTACTACTAGTCTACGAGCTTGGGCCATTCGTGTCTGCATTCTAGGCTCATTTTGGGGTCTTTTTTATTGGTTTTTGTTTTTATGTTTTTTTTTTTGGATGAAAATCTAAGGATAAAGCACTAATGTTACATCCAGTACATTAAAGAATTTATCCTATGATACTCAATATTTTAAATTAATTTTTTGTGTATATAATATTTTAAAGTATTATTTCAAAAACACTTAATATTTTAAAATTAAAGTGCTTGTTACTACTTAGAAAATTACGTTAAGAATAAAGTTACACAAAAAATTACTCTAACATGCCAAGGGTTATAGAAAAAATACTTTAAAATGCTTAATAGAATTTAACCTTTAAAAAAATATGTTAGTAGTACCTGTCTAGTTGATCATTAAAATGAAACATATATTAAATAGAAGTAAAGTTTGAAAATTGTGAAGATTTAAAATAGAGTCCATGAGTTTTAAGTTTTTTTATTTTGGGTAAAACATATTGAAAGTTAGTGATAAATACACACACACAAACGTGGAATCTTCTTTGCTTGCATTTGCGTCCAAGTGCACGGCTCTTGGCTTGTCATCGTCCATGTCATTCTCCTTATGTCCAATTGTCCATTCATTTTTATTATTTGTATCAACCACCTAACTCTGATTCTTTTTCTTCCATTTTTTTATAATTCATTTTTCATGTGAGCTTTTTTATTTTCTTTTTGTATAAAAATGCCCTCACTTGACCGTCATTTATGTCTCAGGATTTTGGAAGATATTCTGCGCAGAGACAGATTTTTTTGAAAAAATTACACTCAAGTCTCAAAAAAGAAGGGAAATGAAAAAATAATGCCTTAAAATTGCAAAATAAAAAAATAGTCCAATTGACAACTTTATAAGGGGATCATTAACAATTTGGGATCATTATTTCATTTCACAATTTCAAATAACCATTTTTTCATTCCATTTCTTTTTTAGGACTTGAGGGTAATTTGTCCATATTTTTTTAAGACAATTATTGAAACTGACTAATCAAATTATTTTCTTATTTTTGGTTCCAGATAGTATTTTGTGGGACCACAGGCCTCTTTCTTCCGGTTTCCTTGTAAATCATTAATAATTAATATGCTTCCTCGGTTCTAAGCGTAGGACCAAATGTATTTTGATTTTAAATGTAAGAATTTATTTTATTTTATTTTTTATATTTATCATTTTTTTAAAACTAGCTTTTTAATATATATAGTCTAATGGTACTCAAAAAATATTTTAGAAAATCGTATTATATATGTTATAATTAAATAATTTATTTAACTTAATTAATATACTTAAATTTAAAAATAAATCTTACATTAAAAACTAGATGCCTATAACGTATTTGTCACTCTTGGATCAAACCCAACAGGCCAATTTGGTCATTAAAATTAAGAATTGAAACCTGTTTCCCGTTGGTGAAAAAAGAAAAAGAAAAATGATACCTAGGTCTTAAGCTACAAAAAAAATACCATAAAATTTTTTTTTGAAAAGTCAATGGTCAGGGACTTTTCTGAGGGACTTTTTTTACATGAATTCCCAATGTCTATTTACACAAATAACCCCACTGAAGTAACTATAGAAAAGGCACAGGAGGAGAGGACGGAAGACGCGTTTTTGGGATTAAGGAGAAAGAGAGAAATGGACAAAAAATGCACGCGCGTTGAAGGTGCAACATTAAAGGGATACGACGTGCTGTTAATGTTGTTGGGAACGTCTTCTTCTTTATCGTCCATGTATGGGTAGCAAGGTACAGAAGCGAATTGGATTTTTTTTTTTTTTTTTTTTTTGTGAAAGTTGGTTGGATTGAGATTGAGGGTTGGTCAAAGGTTGGAGCTTGGGCTCAAAAATGGAGTAAGTAATAGGTGGTAGACAAGAAATGTTAAGAATTTGCTACACATATGATCTTGACCATTGAAGTTTAGATTTCACCTTGAGTGGGTTGTGTTTATGTTAGAGTGCTCTGTTTTTTAGGCAAGATTACAGAGGAACTGCTGTGTTTTAGGTGGAAATGATGAATATAATTGTGGTTCTTTGCTGTGAAAACGTTGAAATAAAAACAAGAAAGTGTTGTAAATTTGTGCAGTTGTAATTGTTGCTATGACAATTGTAGTTATTAATACAGAACCTTTGTTGTGCTCTATTTTTAGGGAAGCAAATAGAGGTGTGAGTGTGGTTTGTGTTATTAGAAAATGTTGATATGATGATAAAGCAAGTGTTGTTAACGTGTTGTTAATATGTGCATGTGTCGTTGTAAATATTGCTGTGGAAATTGTTAATACGTATAGAATTTGTGCTCTATTTTTGGGGAAGCTAACAAAGGTGTGAGTATGGTTTGTGTTATTAGAAAATGCTGATATGATGATAAAACAAGTGTTGTTAATGTGTTGTTAATATGTGCATATATAGTTGTAAATATTGCTGTGGAAGGCCGGGTATAGGTTGCATGCTTCAGCGCTCTGGCGGAGTGGCCGTCAATGCAAATCTTGGTGGTAGTAGCAAATATTCAAGTGAGAACTTTGAAGGCTGAAGAGGGGAAATGTTCCATATAAACGGTACTTGCATATGAGTTAGTCGATCCTAAGAGACAGGAGAAGCCCGTCTGATAGCGTGCAACACAGGTACTTTGAAAGGAAATCGGGTCAAAATTCGTAAATCAGGACATGGCAGCTGACAGTAATGTTAGTGAGTCCGGAGACGTTAGGAGGGACCTCGGGAAGAGTTCTCTTTTCTGTTTAACAGTCTGCACACTCTAGCTCAACCAAAGATAGGGTCCAACGGCTGGAAGAGCACAGCACGTTGCATGGTATTTGATGCGACAGACTAACGGTATTGGGTTAAGATGCAATTTTGCCCTGAAAGTTTCAAATTTGGAGCAAATTTACCCTTTAAATTAAGTCAAGACATATTAAGAAGGTTTCTATTAAAACTTAAAAATCCAATATAAATAATTAAAAGGTGTATTACTAATACATATTTATTTTATAAATGATTAACTTAATTAATTTTTCTGATATATGTAAATTAATTATCTAACTCAAGGAGTACTAATTAACTGAAATAAAAAAAAAAAAAATTGGTGCTGGTGATTTAGAAGCATCCACATCGTGCCCCTCAAAGTGCAATGTAGAAATTTTGTAAGTCAATAATTCATTTCGTACGTTATGTAGACTTTTTTTTTTTTTGGGGGCAATATATGTAGACTTTTCAATCCTTTCCTTGATGTATAATAGGATAAGACTGCAGCTCTTGGCAAAAGTATTTTTCTGTGGATAAATTGGGGACAATGACAAAAAAAAATCTTGTGAATAACCAAAAGACAAATTAGGGCATTACATTTTAATAATTCTTAATCAGATTTAAAATTTTGAAATGAGCAAAAAGATATCACTATCCTCATCTATTTTTTACATACAGGCCCCTCAACGACAAGCCACCAGAACTTTGGCGCCAACAACCCTTTCGAAATTGGTCACTAGAGCTCTGACAACCTCATCAGTCGTCAAAAAATTTATAATACATTTTTTGAATTTTTAAAACAAAAATCTTTAATAACAAAATCAAAGTAGCAAATAGCAATATCATAGTATCTATTAAGAAATAGTCAGTAACATGGACCTTGGTCATTACTTCGGTTTCACTATTTATTACTTTGCTTTTTATTATTTACTACTCTTATTTTGAATATTTAAAAAATGTTTGAGGAACTTCGCTAGGTGCTTAGAGGGCATTTTTTTTTTAAAAAAAGCAGAAAAAAATAAAGGGCAATTATATCTTTCCACAACATTTCAAAAATTCCAAATCCTACTTTAGGCTTATTGAAATTTAAACACCTGATTTAGATTTCAATAGTATTCTCTGTGATTTTCTCAAAAGTGAATGAACTGATGGCTTTTTTTTTTAGAAACTTGAAACTTGAAACTGATAAGATGCATTATACTCATTTTTTGAATGGGTTTGTGCCTTTTTATTATACCCCATTTGAGTTATTTGAATAATAAATGCACTTTTACCCATTTTGTCCTCAATTACTCTCACATATTTATTTCTCATACATTTTCTTTCATTATTTTTTCATTATTACTAGAGCCGGTAATATGGGTTCAACCCGTGAGTCCGCGGGTTTTGATGGGTTAAGGTTGAGAAAATCCCAACCCGCAAAAATGCAGGCCGCACAGGCCCGCACCACATAACCCGAGGGTTAGTGCGGGCCAGCCCGCGGGGTGGCCCGCAAAATTTTTTATTTACATATAATAATTTTACAAAACTTATAAGTTTTCCACTCTTATATTGGTACCTCCCAATCCAAAGTAAAAAATTTTAGCTTTTTCCCTTCTTCTTTAAACAAAATTATTATATCTTAGTTGCTTGAGGATGAGTTTATGTTTTGTTTATAAACTTTAACAAATTTGATAACTTTATCTCTTAAATTTTAGATTATGTTTTTACATTTTTATAAAAGAAATGATTGATACTATGAAGGTAAATTTAATTACTCATATATACGTGTCTCATATTTTTAATCTTCTTTAAAAATTATGAATTTTTTTTTTTCAAAAAAAAAATACAGGCCCGCGGGCTGGCCCACAACCCGCACACTGCGGGTTAGGGTTGGCATTTTGCCAGCCCGCAAAAGTGCTGGCTGTACAGGCCCGCACCGCGCGGGCCGCGGGTTGGTGTGGGCCAGCCCGCAACCCACAGGATGGCCCGTATTCCCAGTTATAATTATTACTCTCTCTCTCTCTCTCTCATTCTAAGTAAGAGCATTGTTAGGAAAAAAATTTATACTTCCTACGTATTAATTACTTTTAAATAGTTTTAATTATTTTCTAGAATCTTACAATTTGGTTAAAAGAACATTATATATAGAGATGGAAGGAGTATATCTTGTTTTATAACATTCATGTGTTATACTTTTTCCGGTCCTTAATATAAGAGGTGATTGACTTTTTTTTTTAAGAGATTAAGGGAGTAAAATAAATTATTTAGTTATAGCATATCTTATATATTATTATATTATATATTAGTTTATAATTCAAAAAAACTAATTTGAAGAAAAACAAAGAATCTCGCAATTCAATTAAAAGGATATTATATATAGAGATAGAGGGAGTATATCGTTTTTTTAATAACCTTCATGCGTTATACACTTATACTTCTTTCGGTTCTTAATATAAAGAGCCATGAGATCACTGGTGGAACAATGTTCTATGCATCTTAGAAGTTAGAACATGATATCGTCAAATTATATTTATGTTCAAAAAACTAAAAAATTATACTCCTTCCGTCTATTTTTGTAAAAGATATTTAACTGAATATTGCGTAGATGTTAGTTAAAGATAATAAATATGTAAAAATTGTACTTCCTTTAGTTATAAATATTAGGTATATTTGAGGAGTTGATGTTAATCCTAAATATAAAACATAGTTTTTATATTTATTAATTTTTTTTTCTAATTTATCTCTATTGATACTCCCTCAATAATAATAAAGAAGTGAAAATGGGAGAATTAAGGAAGATGAGTAAGGTGTTTTAGAAAATACATGTCATATTAACTAATTTAACTAAATATTTTAATTTAATCAAATTAGATAATTATATCTTATATTAAAAACCAGTAACATTTTTCTCAAAAATACCCTTATTTATGGGGAGAGACGGAATAAGAGAATACTATAATAAAGCCAATTGTTGAAGAGAGAGAATAAGAAAATTATTAAAATAAAAAGAATTGTGGAAGAGAGAGAATGTCTGGTGAAAAGGGCTACCCTTCTCAATAGTGGAGATATTAAGTGAAAAGGAAGTAGGGAGAGGGGTTAGTGAGGACACCCTTCTCTCGCTCTGAAGAATGTGATAATAAAGGTATTGATATCAGGGAACAAAAAATCGGACCGGATCAGTCGATTCGATTGGTTGAATCGGAAACCAGTTCGTGATCCAATCTGGTTTTCTCATTGAATCGTGAGAGCGGTCCTAAAATCGGTTGGACCGGTTAGAACCGATAAAACCAGTGGTTTAACTAGTTGGACCTGTTTCATTTTTTTTTATTTTTTTAATTGTTATTTTGTGCTATTTTTTTAGGGAAAAATGGAAGGTTAAAAACCAAAATGAAGAGAAAAGTAGGTAAAGAAATAACAAATTTAAAAAAAATGAAGGTAATGAAAAAAATTATTTAAAAAGATATAATAATTATAGGAAATGAGATATCATTGCATAACTATAAGCATTATAATTAATACTAATAGATTTTAAGCATTTTTTTCTAAAAATATTATTTTTCATCTATAGAAGTTTAAAAATATATTAATATATATTGTCACTAATAAATTATAATATTTTAATATGACCAGTTCAACTACCGATTAGACCCTGGTTGACTTGTTAACCCTTGATCCTATACTGTAACCAGTTCATTGCCCGGTCCGATTTATCGTTCCTTGATTGATATTAAAATGAGTAATTTAAGTATTATTAAGAGTGTGTTGGAGTTTCTGGACCTCTTTTCAACAAACTTCGTTCCTATATTGTTTTAACAAATTATAAAGTTTGAGATATTCTAAGTTTAGGAATTGAATCTAAAATTAAGAGTAATTTTAAAGTTAAAAATTTATATTTTTTATTTAAAATAAAGTAATCAAATTCTTTTCACCCCACTTAACCATAATTTGTGATGCATGTTAGTATTTAATTATAATACTTGAATAAAAAGGAGAAAAGAAATGCATTTTCATTAAATATGACTTTTTCAATCGGAAAAAGATAGAAAAACACCATCAAAATTGATAAAAGATAAATAAGTATATTGAATTTCAATAATTCCAAAAGGATTGATTTTAAAATTTGAAATGTTGCAAAATTTAATAAATTACCTAACTACCCCTGATTTTTTAATAAAAACCCTAAACCCCCTTGTCGGTTGTCGGAGCTCCAATGACCTTGCTGGAGATCAGCCACCGGAGCTATGCGGCAAGTGAATGGTGATCAAAGCTCCGGCAGCCTAATATATATATATATATATATATTATATTTGAATTTCTTAGGTAAAAGTTATTAATATAGATACTTGATTTGTTAATATTGATACCTAGGTTCAGGAACCAGGACCGAACTGACCGGTCCGGGCCAGAAACAGGCGAACCAGTAGGTAGACCAGTCCGGTTCCCGGTCTGATCTGGGTTCCTATTTTTTTTTTAAAAAATTAAAGTTTCTTTAGAACTTCATATTAATAAGCCTAAAATCTTCAATTTCTCACCGGTTTGGCCCCGGTTTAGCTTCAGTTTGGCCTCGATCTGACCCACTGACCCTTAACTTAGTACTCCGACCGGTTCAGTACTGGGTTCAAGTTAATGAACCTTGATTGATACCAAAGTTGTAAACGGCGACCTAGTATATATATTTTTAATTTCTCAAACAAAAGTCGTTAATATTAATACTTGAATTGTTAATAGCGATACTAAAGTTGTAAACGGCGGCTTAATATATATATATATATATTTATATTTATTTATTTATTTAATTTCTTAGGAAAAAGTCTTCAATATTAATACTTGAATTATTAATAGTAATCCTAAAGTTGTAAATAAAGTATTTGTTGAACATTTTCTAATAACTTTTACCGGAGTTACGCGCGGTTAATCTTTTTTTCTGAATTTCTCAAGTTAAGGTTGTCAATATGGATACTTGAGTTATTAATAGCATCCGTTTATAACTTTAGTATCATTATTAACAACTCAGGTATCATATTGATAACTTTTGCCTCAGAAACTCAAAAAAAAAAAAAATATTAGGCCATTGTTTACAATATCAGTATCGCTATTAATAACTCACGTATCTATATTGACAATTTTTGCTTGAAAACTTTTTTATAAAAACAATTAGGCCACTCGAGGTCCTGTCACCAGCCGCTGTCGTCGAAGCTCCGACAGCCTATTGCCAGCAAGGTCACGGGAGCTCTGGTGATAGTCGGCAGCAGGCAAGGGGTTGAGGATTTTTTATATAAAAAAAATTAAGAGTGGTTAAGTAATTTCTCAAATTTTATAATATTTTATTCTTTTAAATCAGTCCTTTTAAAATTATTAAAATTCAATATAATTATTTATCTTTTACCAATTTTATTGGGTTTTGTTGTGTTTTTTGCCCCTTTTTCAATCAAAACGGTTTATAAGTTAAAATTAGGGTTAATATAACTTATGGTCCTTGAAGTTTGATCCAATTTTGGTTTTGGTCCCTTAAGTTTGAAATCTGTGATTTTGGTCCCTGACGTTTCACCCGATTTTGGTTTTAGTCCCTGAAGTTTGAAATCGGTGATTTTGATCCATGAAGTTTCACCCGATTTTGGTTTTGGTCCCTTAAGTTTGAAAAGGACTTGCCGACCCAATTAAAAAACCCGACCCGACCCGACCCAGGAAAAAAAAGTCCTTTTCAAACTTGAGGGACCAAAACAAAAATCAGATGAAACTTCAGGGACCAAAACCACCGATTTCAAACTTCAGGGACCAAAACCAAAATCGGGTGAAACTTCAGGGACGAAAACCACCGATTTCAATTTGAGGGACCAAAACCAAAATTGGATCAAACTTCAGGGAGCAAAAATTATATTAACCCTTAAAATTATTTAGAAGGAGAATTAAAAAATGCAACTTGGGACCAGAAAGTGTCAATGTTTTTACTGACGGCAGCCGTGCTGTGTGAAATATGAATCCGCTGGGACCATGGGACCCACACAGCGACACTAATTTGTTAGCATTAATATTTGATAAAAATAAACGGCAAAAAAAAAAAAAAAATTGATTAAAATAAAAATCACATCTTAAGCGCACATGCTCAATTCCCACCAACCGCATTTTTTAGTACTTGTACGTTGAATGAGGAAATTTATATCTATGTTTTTTTTTTATTTTGGTCACTCATATTGTATATAATACTAAGAGAAAAAGAGAATTTTATAAAGACTTTAAAATTATTTAAATTTAAAATAGTATTTTTGCACTCAAGTTCACATGCCTATAATGAATCACAATGTAAAAACATAATCCAAATAAATTAGAACCAAGTTAGAAATATAAAAAAGAATTTAGAAAATAATCATCAATAAATTATATTCATTAACTAATGCATCCAAACTAAATCCCCTTGTATTTATTACTAAACTGAATTCCTAGTATTTATTATGTCAATGCAAAAATATAATCCAAACAAATTAGAATTAAATTACAAATATAAAAAAGAAATTAGAAAATAATCATCAATAAATTATTTTTCTTGATTAATGTGGAGATAAAAAATGCATTTATAAGGGAACATAAAAAAATAAAAAATAATTATCAATAAATTATATTTATTGATTAACGGATCCAAGCTAAATCCCCTAGTGTTTATTATTTTTTTGGAAAAAATATAATTTTAAATTATGATAACTCCTTAATTTATGGAGAGAAAACAAAATTCAATTATAAAAAAATTTAAAAAAAAAACAGTGATTCCCAAAGTTTAGAAGAATTATTATAATTAAGCATCATTTTATTTCAGTCTGAGCCAATAATATAAGATGCTCAATAATCCCATCAAAATAACAATAATAATACATTAAGGTAAGGGTAGATAATTTCTATGTTTAAAATTTTCAAAACTCATGCTCTTAAACTTTTAAATTTATTTAGATAATTATTTTACCATTTATGAGTCAGCTATTTCATTATTTCATAAATATTTTTTCCTTACTTTTATATAATTAATAAAATTACATTATTTATATTATATGATGAATGAAAATATGTGTCTGAAATATATTTTTAGCTATGTGAAAACCTAAAAAATTTTAGTAAACGCGATAAAAAAAAAAAATAAATTTTATAATATAATAAAAAAATAAATTCTATAACAAATTAGAAAGTTTAAAATTATATGCATTAGAATTATTTTTTTGTCATATAAATTATTTTTGTAAATATAAATGTTTACATAATTCTTATTTTAAATAGGGATGTTTTAGTCAAAACAAAAAATTAAAAATCAAACTTAACAATTAACAAATGGTCAGATAAATGAAAATAAAATTTTAAATATACAAGGGAGGTGTATATAACATATATTTTAATTTTAATAAAAATTTATATACAATTTTAAAATCGAATGTATGTTAATGTAATTTAGGCAAAATGAAAAAGCAACGTATGATAGAGGGTTAGCCTAACAGTTTCAACTTTCAACTTTACTTCATCAAGAAAAACAGAGAGGTAATTAGTATATGTTACTCTAACTTTTTTTTAATAAATTTTGAATAAAACTTAAATAGATTTCTTCCTATATAGTAACTAACACAGATTGGTCCCAACGGAAGGGCATTTCCGCTTAAGTACAAGGACCAAAATTTTTGCCATTGCATATGCATTTTTTAAAATAAAGGTAATATATTTGAAACACTTTCAGACACTAAATGCATGTAAGAATATCTTCTAATGAAAATTTAAACCATAGTTCGTTAAATAGTGAGGGTCAATGGCTCAAATCTGACTCTTGTGAATATTAAAAATTTCATTAAAATAGTTGTCCCAAGTTGAACCCAAACAATATTCAAATCCACTCATTAAAATTAAATATCAAATAATTATATGTATAGTGAAAACAAATTCTTCCCATGTAGGGGTGTTTGATTAGGCCAAATGATCCCCTCCCATCCAATAGTCCCAGCATATTGCTATTTGTAAAAGTTTAAATAAATTATGTGTTGTTTACGATATAATAATGTTAATAATTACATTATGTCAGAAGTAATTAAATCGGTTTTGGTTATGCGCCCTTTTTAAGTTATGAGTAGGACCCTCCATATTGCTCTTTATATGCCCCACTTATTGGTTACTTTATGTCATATCAATAATTGTTTAGGCATATGCTAAAGCCAACCACTCTATCATTGGTCTTTTTTTAATCCATTTGTTTATTATATATAATCAAATTAACCATTCATTGTTAATCAATTATCTAAAAAGAACAAACTTTGATTCCCACTTTTATTTTAGGATCAATGAACAAAGGGACAACGTCAGATCCAAATGTTTATGCTCATGATTCAGATGCCAAATGTGTGCGGCGGCTATCCATCGATGCGGATTCTTTCAATTAATTTAATTAATATACCCACATGAATTAAAATATAAGAAAATTTGTAAAATTCATCCCAACAATAATTTTTATTAACTGAATTATGAAATGCATGTCATGTGGATCAATATAGGGTAAAGATGCACTCAGTTCCCCAAACTATTCTTAGAAATGTAATATGCTTATTAACATAGGACATATTTAAAGAGTTGATTTTGGTTCTAAATATAAGATCAAATGTTCATATTTATCTATCTTTTCATAATTTATCTCATATCGATGCTCTCTCAAAAATAATCGAGAAGAAGAGAGAATGAAGAAATTAAGGAAGGTGACTATGCCACATTACCTAATTTAACTAACTTCATTAATCTAATCAAATTAAGTAAATATGTCTTATATTAAGGATAAGGTTAAAGAGCAAATTTGCCAATAAAGTTTTAAGGAATGAACGTCTGGTACAATTATGTTTTAAAGGGGGCAAAAATACATATAAGGAATTAAAAGTGGAGCATCCATTATAAAACCGTTAAATTTGACCTAACGCTATTAGGGGTTTTCTTCTTTTATAATTTAACGTCGTTAGGTCAAATTTAACGGTTTTGTGCTGGATGCTCCATTTTTAATTCGTTATGTGTATTTTTGCACCCTTTAAAATATAATTGTGCCAGACACCCCTTTCTTAAAACTTTGTTGGTAAATCTGTTCCTTAACCTTAAGGATATGTGGAGTATTTGCTATAAAAAGCATTATGACACTAATTAATCTAAACTCAAATAGTGAATAAGTCTTGCCATAATATCATGTTTCTTCACAATTTCATTACCATTTCAGGAAAAAAAAATAGGAACAATTTATTAGAAGTCACTATTTAAAAATTTTATTGGTTAAAATGACGTGTTATATTTTCAACTTTTCATATCTGATATATTTTTGTACACATAAATTATAATTACTTTTAAGAATTTCAAATACAAAAAAACATCAATACTCCAATTCACATATTTTTGACGTGAAATCTTCAAACACATACTTTTAACCAATTTTTTTTACAAATATTATTTATCTCTTTTATAAAATTATTTGATATTTGATATTGAACAAGTCAAAATTTAGTAGGCAAAGTCCAATTTAAATATCTCTCACAAACCAATTGAAAATAAAATAATATAATTTATTACAACAAAATTCAGAATTCTAAACAGGGTCATCATCACAAAAATCACAATCATTGAATGGGAGTAGGAAAGACAGAGTCGAATTCTGCTGCTTGCCTTGCTCTTTCCTTCTTCCATAAAAGGCCCTCCTCCAATAACATGTGAGACGCGCGCGAGCACTGTCTTACAGTGAAGCACACCTTTCAAAATAACTGAATCATCTCTCTCTCTCTTCTCTTCAATGGCTTCCTCCTCTGCTTCTTTTGCCAAGCCCGCCTTCTTCTCTTGTTCCTCGTCTTCTTCTTCTTCACAATCAAACTCAAAATTCTCTGCTCTTTCCTTCCTCTACATCACCACTGCTTCCTCCATTCCCATCACTTCCATCGAGCTCTCACGCCATTCTCGACGTTCCTCGCTCCCCGTCAACAATGTTCTGAAGACGCTTGATCCTTCTCAGTCCTCTGTCTTAACCCCCATCGTCGATCTAGAATCTTCCTCCTTGGGTCTCAAACCCACGATTTTGGTCTCCGAGAAGCTCGGTGAGTCTGGCCTTCAGGTGCTGAGAGAGTTCGGACATGTTGAATGTGCGTACAATCTCTCGCCGGAAGAGCTCTGCTCAAAGATTGCATCCTTTGACGCTTTGATTGTACGGAGCGGTACGAAGGTGACGAGGCAGGTGTTTGAGGCTTCAAAGGGGAAGTTGAAGGTTGTGGGTAGAGCTGGAGTGGGTATTGATAATGTGGATCTGCAAGCTGCGACGGAGTTTGGGTGTCTCGTCGTTAATGCGCCGACGGCGAATACTATTGCTGCGGCGGAGCATGGGATCGCTTTGCTCACTGCCATGGCAAGAAATGTTGCTCAGGCCGACGCCTCCATGAAAGCTGGTAAGAAATCGATTCTCGGTCGTACTTTCATCGTTGACTTTGTTGAAGAAAGAAGCAAAACCATTCTGTTTTTGCCACTAGAGAAAAAATAAACAACCAAAAACAGAGGAGGAAACACTGAACAGAGACAAAGTAGAGTTCCTTCTGAACTTGTTTGCATTTTTTTTTTTGGCTAATCAAAGGCTGCAATAATTCGATTGGACCATTATTGTTTGTAGATCTATCAAGGGGTACGTCTAATTTCATACTGAAATTTGTTATAACTACTTGAAATTTAATAGGATTCCATTTTCCCCCTTAGCTGATGAGAAAATGAAACTAAAAAGTCAAAATTCTCCTAGCGTCTTTCTAATTCAATTTTTGGTAAATCCATTGCAAGACCAGGAGACCAAAAGCTGACCGGAAAAGACAAAAACAGTTATGCTTCAAAATCGTTTTATTCAAATAGTATGCATGGAGAGATATATTGTTATTGATTGAGGATATGACAAGGTACAATACAACTTTGCAGGAAAATGGGAAAGAAGCAAATATGTGGGGGTTTCAGTGGTGGGGAAGACAATAGCAATAATGGGATTTGGGAAAGTTGGATCTGAAGTGGCTAGGCGTGCAAAAGGTTTGGGTATGAACGTGATTGCTCATGACCCATATGCACCAGCAGACAGGGCTCGGGCAATTGGGGTCGATCTGGTGTCATTTGAACAGGCCATATCAACTGCAGATTTTATCTCCCTCCACATGCCTATCACCCCTACTACTAACAAGATCTTCAATGACCATACTTTCTCCAATATGAAGAAGGGAGTCCGCATCATCAATGTCGCTAGAGGTGGAGTTATAGACGAAGATGCATTAGTCAGAGCCCTTGATAGTGGAATTGTCGCTCAGGTGTGAATATGAACAACCCTTTTGGTTTCCCTGTTTGCTTCATTATTTTCCCGTGTATTATATGGTGTGTGAGTTGTGAACCATGCGACTTATTATAAATTTTTTTATATATATTGGTATGATGTGGAATAGGCTGCACTTGATGTCTTCACTGAGGAGAGCCTCCACCCCCAGACAGTAAGTTAGTTCAACATGCGAATGTCACTGTCACGCCTCATCTTGGAGCTAGCACGAAAGAGGCACAGGTTTGTCTTGGTTTACCTTCTGACTTACAGTTTTCTTTTCCTTCAGCTTCCTGTTTCAATTCTCTTCTTTAAGGCTGACCAAGTTATCTCTGCGTCAAATTCTGGCTCACCAGGAGGGTGTTGCCATTGAAATAGCAGAAGCTGTGCTTGGAGCATTGAATGGGGAACTTTCTGCAACTGCTGTTAATGC